>JAYJMH010035855.1:0-16064 GCA_036873815.1 Phacellophora camtschatica
GATTCGGATTGGGAATGAAAAAGTTAGTCAATCTATGAATTTTCATTATTTTTTCCTAACTACAAATGATTTTATCCCCATTTAAACCTTGAAAGATTATAAGGGATTTGACCGTAAAATTGTCTTGGGGTGAAAAATTTCTATTAGTGCTTTGAAAAAATTCTACCATGTAGATTCCAGGGAACATTCTAAATTTTACAAGGGAACACGGAAACATGAGCATATTTAGGAAGGAACACGGGAACATGACCCCCCCCCCCTGTACGACCCTCTTTGTTTGTTTGTTTCTCATTATTAATTTAAGTTAATTTCTCAAAATATGATGCAAAATGTTAGCCTGAACGTTCTTATATTTGTAGGTTCTTTAATGCTGGTTTTACCCTGGGTGTCTCTGGTGCCCAGGGTATGCTGGTTTCTACTGCACAATAAACCATCTCAGAAATCGCGACACAATTCCGTAAGTGGGACAGTTATGTATGGCAATTATTACCGTATCAACCAAATTACAAAATTTCTGCTGAGAATCATCTTCTATTAATATTTAAATTTTAATAATTCGTATCAAATTTCTCTGACTGACTAACATTTTTCTGAACGCGTATTTCTTTTTGGTTACTCGGCACTCACTGGGAAGAAATTCCACTCCCAAAAGGCAGAGATTCCTTTGTTTAAATTACATATACCTGAGTCTTTTCTAATGAATAAGGAGTAAATACATGAAAATAGAGTTTTAAAATATAATTATTGTTTAGAAAATGCTTGTGTGAATCGAAGTAGGTAACTCTAATGAATAGAAGATCGTTTTTTGCAGAATTTAATAATTTGTTCTATAATATATTGACGGCTACACAAAATGCGACCATTTTTGGCTCACTTAAATGGCCCTGGTCAACCACAATGCATTTCGCGGATCATTATATGATCAAAACAAAAACAGCGCAGCGCCAACTTTTGGCTTGAGCTGTGTTTGGAGAAGAGAAGATGTCCGACAAAGAATTGTTGACAGAGAGTGCAGCTCAAACAGATTTAGGAGGTGATGGGGATGAGGAGGATGGGGAAAGAGCCCAAAATGCCAGCCTTCTACCATTATTCATTATTGCTGTGTTCTCACATTCTAAAATTTTAGGCCAGTATTTTTAAATCTCTTTCCATTTATCTTTTTGCTGCTGATAGATGCTGTTTTATCTTACCGGTACAGGCAACCGTTTGTGCTTGTAATACAACTTGCAGTCGGGGAAGTGGAAAGGGGGGTTCGTGGTGTATGCCCGTGCAAAGAGGCTGGCGAGAAATGTGGTGCCCGTTCTATTTGTGGCAAGAAGAAGATTTGTGTCTATTACATTAAAAAAAGAGTGACCAGCTAAAGAACGCAAATAAGTCGCTCAATAGAAAAAACGCAAAGTATCATAAATCTTTTTACAATTACATATTTTTGTATTAAGTAAATTTAATTGTATTTGAATTGTAAATGAATTGTAAACTATTACACCCCCTTTGTGGGTGTTTAATTTATATAATGAAAAGCGAATAATAATAATGTATCAAAATATAAAAACGGTGTTACTACTTACCAACGATGTGAGTACAGAAACAACCTTTATTTTTACACTTTCTTCGAGTACATTTCTCAACCTGCGGCATGTCAGAATATAAATGATTCTTCGGCATTATAAATCTGTATGCATTTATGGATGATCCAACCGGGAAAGCAAAATCAAAATGAAATTCCTTGTCAACATCTTGAACTTTTTTGACAAATTCCACAGACCGTCCGGTGCTTTTAATGTCCATGGCTGCGAGGCATGATATTGATGGGTCTGGTATGTTTGAGGACGGGCAGTTGTACATAACACATGGTTGTTCAACGTCACATTTTTCTGGTGACGACAGCGGTTCGTCGCGATCAGCTCCGTCATAATGTAGAACAGCCAAAACCTCACCTTTGCCATCAAGTGTTCTTGATCTTATCCAATAATTTGCTTTTGGCCTGTTGGCAAAAACTTCTACTTTCACCCGCTCACCTGGGTTTAAATATAGAGCACGGACAGTCTTGGGTTTTACAACTGAAATATCAAGCCCAGTTATTAGAAATTCATGTTGATCAATGGAAATTTCTAAAGAATACTCAACTCCTGGGTTTATCATATAAAAACCAAACCAACTGTTTTCTTTGACAGTAAACCACGAAATTGGTGCTTTGTTATTGTTGTATCTCCCTCTGCCATTGATTAAAATACTTGAGTATACCATGGACGATAGCCGAATTCCGTCGATAGATCTCCAGGCCCGCGGACGCTCCAAGTTCATGTGCTCGAAGCTGTAGGTATACCGTCCATCTCCGGACAATTGTGTCTCAGTTTTCAGTCGATGCGGATTGGTGGTCATGTACTCGTTAAATGGCAAATGCAGCCAATGATTGGTGAGAAAAGGAAAGAATGGAATTCTGGGAACCTCCTTGTGAACAATAAACAAACCAAATGCACCATCAGCACGAAGACCACCAAAATGAGAGTGGTACCAAAGAGTTCCAGGCGGAGAAGCTTTGAACCTGAAAAAAATTCTCAGCATCAAAATACGAAAACAGTTATGGAATGAGTTGCACAACCAAGCATAAATGTTTTTAATTATATATTGTAAATGCTATATATTTGTATTTGTGTATTTGCATAATGCATATGTTTGATTACAGTACAATTAGACATTTATATCGGAATTAAAAATGTTTAAAATATATAAAAAAAACTTGGATCACAAAATTATTTGCCACTCAAAAAAATATTATTCGATTCAAATACACTACATAATACAATAAATGCTAATAAAGAATCAATTATAAATGAACAGTAACATGTACTGTACTACATTAAATGAGGAAGTAGACACTGCAGTAGCCGTCATAAGTCGAACCTCCCCAACAGAGCCTCCTGATCTTTGATTGGTTGCTCACATTTTTTTTCTCCTAGCCGAACTGAATAACATTAACATCTCGCAGTATTGTTCGAACGGGATCTATACCGTTTTAGTAGGTTTCAATAACATGAATTGCACTCTCTGTTTTTGAATTGAAAAACAAATGTTTTGCAGATTAATCTAAACACTTTGGTTTCTATCAGTTCAAATGAACTCTTACTCATATCGCGAGAAACGAAAAATTTGTTGAGTCTCTTAAAATTCCATGTTTTTCGCATAACAAAAGATTTCCAATGAACTTATATGAACCAAGGCATTGCGTGCAATTCGTTTTATAAATGACAAAATTTAGAATTTATGTCTATTGTTTTCCTATATTGAAAGAGGTAGAATGAAAAAATACGAAGATCTAACTGGGTATGCCCATACTGTAATATAAGTAGCTTATGTAACGAGTTCCACTATGTATTTAAATTCCCAGCTTCACAATTCAGTTAATATTGAAATGAATTGTTACCTAAGATACTAGCACCAAGTGAAATTTCAAAAGGCAGTCACAGCTCTGTGCGGAAAATATTGGTAGAAAAGACCTTCCTTGAAAATCGCAATACTGGAAAGCTTCTCAATTCACTAATAGAGGCCTTCAAAAATCCAAATCAGTAAACTAGCTCACTCTCACTGCAACGTTACAAATAATTGCATCATTAAATCTTATCACTGTTGTCACATTTCCTTCACTGATTTTAAACCTTAAATTCGCCATAATTTTGATAATAATAATAATAATGACATACTTATAATAAACGTGGAAATGCAAACATTTATTTCTACACTAAACTGCGTTTTTAGAATCCAATTCAAGAATCAAAAACGCAATACAGTAAACACCCGCATATTAGAAACATGGTTTTTGAGTTTAGGCTAAGTAGTTTTTTATCTATTAGGCTCCAGATGATTTTCCATGGTCCGAGTTTCTTATTTGAAAAATCACAAGATTGGCTGCAAATATTCCGTAAACTTCGAAAACGTTAAAAAATGTAATGGGATTGATAATTTACGTGTATGTAAATCTAAATTCGCCAGTACATTGATCAAATTTGGTTTGGGGATATAATATTATCAATATATCTATTGAATTCTCAATGCAGGATGCAGTCATTATTTAAATCATTCTCCATTTTTCTATACCCCTTTACATAAGAATCTGATTTTCCAGTTGTAGACTAAGATCAGTTTCTTATTTGTGGTTTATTTTTCCAAATTCCTCAAGCTTAAGGTTCCTAAATTGAGTAACTTTTATGCGGGTGTTTACTGTTTCTACGAAGTTTGATAAATTTATATATTTTCATGTCGGCCGTATCATAAAAAGGTAGAGTTCCTTGCTTGCATTTCCTTGCTTTTTGTCCTTCGTGGCTACAGGGGAGATAACTCCAAGCTCCTCCTTCTACGGCAAAATCTTTCTATTGCAATAACTTTGCAAAAAAAACGTGGAAATTCTACTACTGTAACTCTGGCAAAAACGATTTGAGATTAAAACTTGACGCCTGGCTCTAAACGATAGATTTAACATGGATTTTCCGTAGATTTAATTGATACTTTGGTACTTAAAATATAACTTGTAAATAGTGCGACACATTAATCAAGCCTTGAATTATCTTAGACTCATCCGGAACTTTTTAAACACAGTGAGCTTGATCCAAAATAATTTTTCTTGTGGGTTTTACGAGTACAAATAACTGTGTGCATAACAATTGTGGTATATATTTGCCATATCAAGTGACAAGAATAAATAGACAAATATTTTTATAATTTTTACATCTTTCATCTTCGCGCTGCGATACGGCAACTCAAAAATAAGAATGAAAAAATATCTAATTTATACCTGTACGCAAACAACAATCCTGAACTTATGGGGCACTAATGGGACACCTCATCAAAGAAGAATGCAAAAACCATTCACATAGACCTGTACACAAACGACCATCGCTGGCTCATGGGACACTGTTGCGACACCTCACAAAAAAAGAATGCTAAAGCCATTCATATTTACTTCTACATAAACGCTGATCATGAGCTGATGGAGCACTGATGGGCCACTGTTGGAAAACTAGTGCAATACTAATAAGGCACTCTATCAAAGAAGAACGAAATAACCATTCACATATGCATATACACAAAGGATCATCATGGGCTTAGGGGGCACTGATGGGACACCTCACAAAATGTATTCACTCTATTTCTTCTCCACTCCTTCCCATCGTTCACACAAATCAGGGGAGTCTGCGTGATAATGTATTCACTTTATATCTCTGTCAACTCCGCCCGCTTCGTTCGCACATATTAGGGGAGCCTGTGTAGCTAGGCATGTATTCTCTCTATATCGCTCTGTCCCCTCCGTCTACATACATCAGGAGCCTAAGTAACAATATATTCACTCTAAATCTCTCTCCACTCGATCAACATCATCCACATCATATCAGGGATGCCTGTGTAACTAGATATGTATTCTCTCTATATCACTCGGTCTACTCTGCGCATATCGTCTCCACATATCAAGGGAGCCTAAGTAACAGTATAGTCACTCTATATCTCTGTCCACTCCATCCACATCGTGCACACATAACCGGGGAGCCTGTGTAGCTAGATATATATTCTCTCTATATCTATCTGAACACTCTCCTCATATTGCCTCCACATATCAAGAGAGCCTAAGTAACTATCACAGATGGGACACTGCTAGGATACTTCACAAAAGAAGAATGCAAATTCCATTCACATTTACTTGTACACAAATTATGATCCTGGGCTTATGGAGCACTGTTGAGACATTAATGAAGCACCTAATAAAGGAGAAAATAAATACTATCCACATATAAATGTACATAAACGTTCTTCCTGCGCTTATGGGGCACTGTTGGGACATTAATGAAGCACCTAATCAAAGAAGAAATTAAATACTATCCACATATAAACGTACATAAACGCTCATCCTGCGCATATGGAGCACTGTTGGGACATTAATGGAGCACTTCATAAAAGAAGAATGCAAATTCCATTCACATATACCTGTACACAAACGTTGATCATGGCCTCATGGGGCACTGTTGGGACATTAATGGAGCACCTCATAAAAGAAGAATGCAAATTCTATTCACATATACCTGTACACAAACGTTGATCCTGGGCTTATGGGGCATTGTGTAATATGAGCAACTCCGTCCATCCACGGTGTGCTGCGCATATGAAAACCATGCCAATGAATGGTTAAACCTTTGTGTAGCATTTCATTCTTCACGGTCACCTCAACCTCAGCATTTTCCATAACTTGAAGGGTTGATCCTGGAAATTTACCATTTATGGTAATTATTGATCTTCTAAACCCATCAGTAGTTATGACGTTGTCCGTGACATTTATCTCCTTGTCTATTTGATCAGCAAAAAACGGTTCCCATTTCTTGAACAAGTTTTCCATCCTTCAAGCCAAGAAGAAAAGTCCCACCTACAAGATCATCCATAAATGTTGCCCCAGGAAACTTGATCGAAAATAGTTAACCATTTTTTTATTACTGTTCAATTGGTTCAGTTAGTTTTTGGATAAAATATTTTTAACTTTTGAATGAAATTTGTTTGAGTGAGTGAGTTATCGTATTTAACGTGCCAAGCCCGCCAAAGTCTCGAGATGACTTGTTTCCAGCAGGGGACACGAGTCATACAGTTTCATTTTTCCATTATTTACAAAAAGTTGAAAAAAATCAAGCTTTCTAGTTTCTTATAAAGGAGAACAAGTTCGCTATGCTGACAGTGAGCAGTTTCTTTTATGTCCGTTTCTCATTTGCGGAACTTACTGTACTAATGAAATAAGAAATATTTTTTTCTAAAATCTTACTTTTTAAAACAATACATAAATCCCAAATTTTTAGCAGTCAGAGAGCTCCACACTTATTTCTATGTTCCGTATATCGAAGAAATTAGAGATACGTGTTGTTTTAACTCACTTCCCCCTGAAATTGCCATATAGCACATGATGCAAACTGATATCAGGGGGTCAATACACAAGTCTGCATGAAAAGATTGAAATATTCCTTCTCTACATCATCAAGCAAATCTGCTACAACAAAACACCCTGCTGATGTCCACTTATCAAGTGATTCGTTTTGGAGTTCTGATTACGTTCAGGGGGTGATAAATTAAATAAATCCGGAAAGATGAATTTTAAACGTTTTTGAATAATATTTTAAAGTAGTGACGTATGTTCAGTATAGAAAAGTATGTTTAGTGTTATTATAGGATTTTCTTTACATATAACCGAGTTAAAACATTGCTAAAAGTTGAATTATTGAAAATATAATCATTAGGTAGTATCTGGAAATTAGATATTTGGAAATTGGTTTCACAATTTTGTTATTTGTTGATATTACTCACTATTTTTTAATAGCTGGGGTATGTGCCCCTGTTTTACGCCTGATCACTGCAGCCTGGCGACAACTGCTGTTTCACGGCGCTTAGTCTGACCTGCTAGCAAAATTCATGATTTCACGGCTGACGACAAGGCCTACCTCAAAAGGCGAACGAATAGCGTTGCGTCATAGTCGAAATAATGACACACACCTATATCTCTAGTAGAGATGTATGACAAATATTATTCTAATCTTAAATTCACATTTCAAAATAAATTTAAAAAAACTAAATTTGCAATTCTCATTTGCCATATATCTAGAGAAGATAGTGCACGTGTGTCATTATTTTGACTACAATCTCACACAGACCAGCTTAACGTCTTTTGCCTTCGTTTTCAATTTCGCTTTGGGTCGACAAAATAAGATGATACAAACCCGATAGGAAACACCAAGAAAACGGATTCACAGTAGAACCTCAACAACTCGAATTCGCGATAATTCAGAACAATTTTCAATGTCCCGTGCGACCCTTCAGTACTGAAATTTCCCTCGATAACTCGAAAATTCGTTATCTCGAACTAATTACTTTGGTATATTGATAGACTTGTTCCAAGTCTATTTCATTCCGTTAATCAGTAAACAATAAAAAATTTGTAATTTTCCTGAGGTCTCTCCTCCGCAGGGTATTTTCCTCCGCAGATGCATATTTATATACTGTAATATAGAAAACATACTAACATTGTGCTTATACTGGCGAAGCTATATGCAAAATTAAATTAAATACCTTATAATTGCAAATTAAAAGCTGTTAAGATCGAATACATTTTTTAAGAATGATAAATGTGACTAAAAAACCGCTATTAAATACAATTTAATGCACAACAGTTAAACCCCGCTATCTCGAACTCACTTAACTCGAACTTCCGGATAAGTCGAACTGTTTTGTATATCCCTTGAGAGCTTGCAGCGTTGATTTAGCTTCCGTTATCTTGAATACCCGCAGTATCGAACAGATTTGCGTCCACCTTGAGGCTTCGAAATAGCCGGGTTAACTGCATTTCGACGAAATGTGGCTTTGAATATTTCAAGGGCGAAATTAACCCAGATTTGATCAACCTTCTTTTGAAATATTGACAATTGTGATATTTTACGGCAAACGTTTTAAAGCTTGCTTGAAAATATGACAGAAATAGATTGCCTTGAAGCTGGGTTTTCTTTTCAAAATGTGGTACGAAAAAAAATTACGCTCCATATTACGTTCCATGAAAAATTGCGCTTGATAATTTGTTTTCTTAAAATGTATCGTAAAATCAGCTCATTTCGCGTCTGAAAATTCTCATGGTGGTTCATACTTTCGTGGAAAGCAACATAAACCTTTACGTATACGTTGATAGGTAGTAAGTTATCAAAAATAGTTTTACTAACAAGAGGTTTTCGAGGTTGCCTTTGCCGTTCTCATGTTTTATCGTAAACTCCCTGACATGTGTCCAGATATGGCATTGCCGGAGATGGCAACACAGGCATGATATGATGTGTATTTAGAGATGGTGTGTCATTATTTTGACTATCATCTAACACCCACCAGGCTGAAGGGTTACCCTCCCTCGTAGGACCCTCCAGTCAGCCTGAATGACGGATGGATCAAACTTATTACTATTTAGCACGATTAATCGAGTATGAAGTTCATCTATTCGTAATAAAGCCTGCCAATGTCAGGACTGGTGCTTGAAACAAAAGCATTACAAATACCCGTGCTACTACTCCCACTGCACTTGTGCACAGTAGTAGTTGCTCCGAAATGGAGAGGTGGTTATATTATTATTATTATTATATAGGCCTAATTTCATCGAAGCAATGCGAAGTGAGTAATACACCTCTAAAATTGGCAACTAAATTTACTAAATAACGCTTTTCACAAAATTAATCCTCATTTGATTCAGAACGGTTTGTCTTCGGTCTCCAAAACGATTCTGACTCATCTATTTCTGGGAATTCGGGTGCCTGCATATCTTCTACCTCGAATCCATCTTCTATCGCCGTTTTATTGCAAACGTCCGCAACTGCATAATTGAACCGCTCCGGTTGGTCAGAATAAATATGATGACCGGCTCCGCGGATAATCTGAACGTCGACATAAGATTTGGGTCGCAAGTACTTTACGCTGTACCCTGTGGCAGAGTCCAGCCATGAACGTGAACCGAAGAAAACGGTCATTGGTATTTGCTCCTGGACATCTTTTATTCGGTGAATCATTGGGTATTTTGCCCATCCATAAGGTATTGTCATGCACTTGAATGCCACTTCCCCACTGAAATAAATAAAAGATTCTTAAGTAAGTAAGTAAGTTATCGTATTTAACATGCTTAGCCGCGAAAGTCTCGAGATGACTTGTTTCCAGCAGGGGACACGGGTCATACAGTTTCAGGCACATACACTCGCTATTCTCGCACGGTATGGGGGTACTGCGCTTGGCGCAGGGGGACCCTTCAGGGCGATCCCGGTCATTATTTGGCTCTCGATGAGACCAGACCTCGTGATTCCTTTTGCCTTCGCCTGGAATTTTTAGCAGCTCTCCTCACGCTTTCGCAGCAAGTATGACCTTGGTGGGATTCGAACCCACGACCTTGCGATCGTGAGTCAGGCGCCTTAACCACTAGGCCATCCTTGCTTATATTGAATATAAACATTGAATATTTTTCCTGCCCGCTCTTTTATTCTAATTTCATTTTCATGATTGGAAAGTCGGTTGGTAAAATTCCGTTCTGTAAGCAGGCTTATTCTTAAAGAATACAAGAAGACATAACGACAGAAGGAATATGCGAAATATTAGGAATATCTAACATGAATATTGGGAAAACTTAACATGAATGAAGTGGACGATGAAGATCATACGCTCCTGAAATGTGAAGCAATGCAGGACATAGAAATTAATTACATTCCAAATTGTTTTCATCGATAACTCAATGTTAAATTATATTCCTTCAAACAGATACTTCTAACTGTTTTCCCACTTTACTTCTTCCGTGCAAATTCAAAGATTAATTCGACGGTGCTTTTATCCACTACACAATTTCAATTTATCATTACTGACATGCTACACTTTACAAGGGCGTCGTCATATAAGCTAAACTATACACACAGGCCACCAGGTTGCCTTGAGACGGCGGGGAGACGGTGTTATTATCCATAAGACCAGACAGACCGTCAGATTGCGTAGACCAGACAGGCCGTAAGATTGCGTAGACCAGCCAGGCCGTCATCTATTATAAACACACAATATTGAGGGAATATCAAGAAAAAAGAACATATAGTACCTCGGGTTTTGTGCATTGCAATGATAAACATAATTTAGCACTGTATCGTCTTCTTCTGTGGGAAACATTCTTTTGAATTTTCGTTTGAGATCTGGTCTGAACCTTTGCACAAGTTTTGGCCCTGACAAAAGAAATGGTTAACTTTTAAACAGGAAGCGTGGATACATTATACATTGCAAGAACCAGGCAAACATACAGTAAGTTAGTTAACTCAAGGTAAACAATTTTAAGCCCCCCCCCCCCCCCTCCTGGGAGTGCTCAGATAGATAGCAGGCTGCTTGTCCACAAAATTTGTTCCAGGTATTAACCAGGCTTTTATACAATTGTTCTATGACACAACACAACAGGAAAAAATTGGTTAGCTCACCATATGGTCCAGCAGCCCTTACTGCAGATAGAGGATTGAAGGGACTAAGCAAAGCTGCAACAACTTTTGCCCACCTTGGAACCTGAAATGGCTCTTCTCCGGGAGGAGGTTTCTCATTAAGTCCCCAGGGATCAGCTAATATTAAATGTCGCACACGTTCTGGGTATTTAAGAGTGTAAGAACATGCAATAAATCCCCCAAGGCTGTGTCCAAGAAGGATAAACTTTGGAATTTTAAGTTCTGCTCTCCACTGCTCAATTGCCTCTATAAACTCCAGCTCAGCCTCTGCAGCATCGCTTGAAAATTGGGGACGGGAACTTCTTCCAAAACCAAGAACATCAATTGTATAAATGGATTGGGATTTTGAAAGTTCATCAAGATTCATTGCCCATAAACCCAATCCAGCACCAAAGCCATGAACAAGCAAAAGGGGTAATCGATCTTTGTTGTCCGGATTAACTTGCACAGTCCATATTTGTTTGTTGTTTTGAATTGGCACGTATCTTCCATGAATTTTCGTTTTTACATCTGAGGAGAAAATGTATTATATATTTCATCAAATTCAGTGAACAAACCTAATTTTGATAATCCATTCCTAGTTGGGACTCCAATGTGTAGTTGGAATATAGGTCCTCAAAATTCGGTTTTACTATTATCAGGTTATGATTTCACTACAATTAATGAATATTGTGTAATTCAGATCTGATGTGAAATACACTAAGTAGACCAATAACAAACCAGGATTATCAATTCTATTGCTGGTAATTTAGTGTAATAATCAGTTCCTCAATAAAAAAAAATTGGCAAGAAATTGAAATTAACAATCAGTTGATTAAACTTACATCTGAGTATTTGGTTTTCAGCTGCCTGAAGCAAACCTTCTGAAGTTGGTCTCCATGAAAACCAGCCACAGGCTTCTGTTGATTGAAGAGACACAGCAGCAGAGTCTTCAACCAGATTAGTACTATGAAAAATAAAATAAGAAAGACTTCCTTGATTCCTGCACTAATTGTACAAAATTGGAGTGCTGAACTCGTGATAATAATAGATCCAAACTTTGACACCCCTTGAAACTTCATCATGACTAAAAAACGATTTTTGAGATATAGTCTAGCTATTGTTAGTATATTGCTCAAAATAACTTGATTTGGTATGAATTGTTCTGTTAATTTTGGTATTAATTTTTATCATCAGACAAAACGTTAGTTGAGTCCAAACTAGTCCAAAAAGAAGGCAGCCAATCTAATTGAGATTTTTGCCAACCAATCTGAGATTTTTCGAAGAAGGGAACAGATCAGAGAGGAAGATTTCCCATTTCCGAACAGAACAAAGGAACAGTATTTTGGCGCATTATTGCATAACATTGGACCGCGCGTTTTGTAAATAACATGGCATGTTAACAACATTCATTTCATCAAATGATTCAGCAAGAAAGATCTCATTTCTGGACGCAAAATTATTTAACAACAAATAATATTTCGGCGCAGAAATAATAAACTTAAAAACTCGAAACAGGATCGCACCAGATTCGCTTTTGATGCCTGGGCTGGGAAAATCTGGTGTAAAAAAGATTACTTAGTTTAGGCCTAAAAATATGAAAAGGCCACACAACACAGACAGAATGCTGAATGGTATGTATGGACGATGTTCACAGTCCTATATACTTACGACGAGGATATTTCTTTTTCTACAGTGACCATCATAAATCTTCTTATTTCTCGCATGAACCAAAACTTAATTAAACCCGTTTTTGCTGTTGCAAATAAATACGAAGAAAAGATTGCAGTGTCATCATCATACTGCAGCCGGCTTCTGGTTACATCGAGTTTTCCTGATACATTGAACTATATATAAACAAGAAATGTCACTCAGACTCACAAGAAAAACATGTCGTCATCAAACAACAGCTGTCAGATGTCAAAAATTTACAAATTCATTGTTTACAAATATAGCCTCGGTTCAGTCACAGGAAAATTAGCATTTTTGATTCAAACAGACTGTGGAGGAGCACTTCCAATAGCAACAACAAAATCAAAATTCTATTTCCACATATAGTTAGTTTGGTTGATTTCTTCTGCTTCACAAAAAGTTAACTGTCAATGCCATGGCTTCTTACTCATCAGATGCAGAACAGAGCAGTTCTTTAGATCAAGACGAAGAGCCACTTGGAGAACTAACAGACGAAGAACTTCATTCACTCGTTGAAGATACAATGTGAGATGCTGGATGAGATGAGATTATCGAGTTGATATAGTCTATGTTATAAAAAAGGCCTAGAAATTAAACCGAGATTTTATTAGATAAATTATTTTATTAGATAAATTAATGATAAATTCTATAAATAAGTAGTAAATGATACTATATTTATATAGGTATTTCAATCAGCTAATTAATTATGATATATATTCCTTTTTTATTATAATAATATACTATAGTATAGTAGGCGCTCGTACGTATTGGCAGGATTTATCAGGCAGTAGGATATCTCAGGCACTTTCGAACAACCAAAAACATCACAAAAACACTACTAACCGTTCAAAATGAAAAAGGAATGATCTAGGAAGGTTCACAAAGAGTAAGTTCTGATTTTGAAGTGTTTGTATGGTGTTTAGGTTGTTCAAAACTGCAAGTGCCTGAGATATCCCGCTGTCTGATGATAAATCCTGCCTATAGCTGTTTTTAAAGAAGCCTCCTAAGTGCACTGTATTATGTTGTTCCTAATAAAATTAAAAGAATGAATTATTTGTGATGTTAAAGCTTCTATAGAAAGTCAATAAAAATTTCCCAATGAATGTTACTGGACAGAGCAGAAAGACTTGAAACCATCAGAAACTTTCCTGCTTTTCTGTCTGTTCAGATTTTGCTCTGGTCTGTGGCATATTTCTGCAAGCAATGAATAACAATCCATAATGGAATCCGTTTATGCCATCTGCCAATTTTTATTGTACTTTTCATCTCTATCAGCCAAAAGGCCTTTTAAGGAAAGGCTCCCAATTCCAGCCTGGATAACAATAAGGTTGTTAATTTCCAGAATAAATTTCTGTACAAGAAATAGTAGAAAATATTTTCCATGTAGTTTTCTACCACTATTCCCCACACACTAAAAAAGCTTCTTAGTCTGTGACAATGGCTAACATAACATAAAATAGATATGAATAATGGCTAACAAATATGTGGATCCAAGCTGGTTTGTTTTCCCTGCAGTTGTATCTACATTTATCAAAACACTGAGCAAGACTTCATAGCGGCATAGGTATATATCCTCCGGTTTAATATCTGGAATAGAGAGATTTTCTATTGTATAAATATGCACTCTTTCAAGCTTTTTCTATTGGGAAACCAAAGATCAAATATTTGATTTCAAAAATAATTCTTCCCTCAATTGATTCATAGTTGAATATGATCTAACATAGTGGACATCAAAATAAACGAATGACAATTCTTTCTTCCAATGACCAATTTTGAAAAAAATTTCAATTCAAAGAAACAAATTTTTAACAAATAACAATTTATCCTATGGACTGCACTGAAAACAAACAGCTTTTACATCATATCAGATCCAAGAATTATGAAAGAAAAACTAACATTAAAATGTCAAATTTTTAAACAAGGAATTTTAGAAATTAAATTTATAACATTATTTAAGATTGAAAAAGAGTTGCTCTGTAGAATTAATTTGTTCTTTGCAAATTTCATGTATAAAGTTGCAATTAAAGAAAAGTTGTTTGTGCCTCTCTGCTCTTTCCCATAATCATTTTATGTGCATTTGAAGAAAATATCAAGCCACTGAAAGTGCACACCTGAAAATCTATAAATAGTGACTCATAAATTAAGGTGCCCATTAAGGTCTTACTCATCTTGATGATTTAGAAAAATAGATTTGAAAGTAAACAGTGCTTCACTTGAAAATCATGGTGGCAAATTCTTTTGATAAAGCTGAATTTTCAACGGCTAAATATATTTTAAATATATTAATATTATGGATGGATAAGGATATACATAGGATGGACTTATGATTTATGCTTTTGTATCTAAGGTCTTGGTGGGCTAAAATATCACATTAGAACTGAGTTTCAGTTTAATTTTTTTAATTCCAACATGTAAATACATACTTTAATAGCATACAAGCAATATTAAGAATACAAATAAATACAGGAGTTTAAATATTTACAACTTCTGATAATATATTTATGTTCATTTACAGTCGTGCAAATGAAGTTCTGAAGATTGAAACTGACATGTTTGAAAAATATTTAAAGAGAGTTGATCCAAATGACATCACACTACAGCCAGCAGCAACTGGTTTGTAATTTAATTTAATTTTTAAAGGTTTTTTGGGGGATTTCTGTCTGTACAAATTTTGATTTTGGATTTTACAATCTCTACACAATGAAGATTTGTTGGTTTTGCAGCTTTCTAACTGCAATTAAAACGTTATTGTCAACTGGTCAGTATTTCTTTGCATCATTTTGATTGGTTAAACCTTTCTTTTTAGCACAAGCATCTCATATTCAAGAAAATGTTTCAAGGTCTTACAGGAAGCGCTCTCGTTCTAGAGGTCATTCGTTGGACAGGTAGGGAGTTTATATCTGATTAAATATCAGAGTTTTTTAGAAATTACATTCCAGTGTTTGTATACCTTGGATTCAAAGTTTGTTACTATTTAAACTACATTTAAAATATTTTTGAAAATTTTTTTGCAATTTCATTGTTTGTTACAATTAAAAATGTTTTGATAAACAATGGAACAAAAAAAATTTCGGACACAAACATTTTCGGACAACACCAGGGGTGTTGCCAAGATTTTCTCATTGAGGGGGACAGCTTCCTCCCAGGCAGGGGCTGAGAATGAAAATTTTTACGGATATTCTTAATTTAATGAAAAGTTTTTACTGGGAGTTAAAAGGAGCTGCTTGGGATTTCAAAAGGCTCTTACAAAGTGGCTTCAATTTTTCAGGGTAAGGACTTCTTGCATTAAAATTTCTTATACCTTTAATTTTTTTAACATTTAATTATAAATATTAACGATAATAATGAGCGACGTTTCGATGTCATCTTAACATCATTTTCAAGCTAAAT
>JAYJMH010035866.1:0-16064 GCA_036873815.1 Phacellophora camtschatica
TCTGATCTGATCTGATCTGATCTGATCTGATCTGATCTGATCTGATCTGATCTGATCTGATCTGATCTGATCTGATTTTGGGTATTTATAAATCGTATTTCCCTGAGTTTCATAGCTCGAAAGGTTAGCTCGTTTAATGATTCTAAACCCGATCCCATTGAACTCGGATCAGACTCGAATGAGGCTAACTTCGAATTGGATCAGATCGAATTTTTTGATCAGTGTTTTTTGTTTTGATTGAATCGGACTCAGTGATGTTCTGTTCTAATTGAATTAATTATATCAACATCAAATACTTGATTACTTGTCAAATCATTGATAAAATATCCTCTACACAATCCGTAACATCGAACAACTTTAGAGACCAAATGGATCAACTATGAAAGTGAACTGTTGATGAATAATGTTTGCAAGCAAAAAATAGTCAGTGTCTTTCTCATGCATTCATTTTAAATGTGATCTGTGCAATGCAGATTATGTCGGTTACACATGTTGACACTGTTCACTTAGTCTTTTTGGCGCCAATAATCTAAACCGCCAAAATTCTCACCACATGATAAAAATATCTCTATTGCTTAAGTTTATTGAAGCTTGCTTTTGTATCACACTATATGATTTGTTTGTGGACCAGATGAGGTTTTAAATAATAATGATTGGCACAGATCGGAGTGGATTGGACTTTAATTTTAGCTTGCGGATTAAACATAACTAAATAATCAAATTAGGGAGTGTCAACCCGATCCGAAGCACACCTCTTGTCCAAATAGCACTAAAAGCAGTAACTTGGTTTTTTTATCAGGGAGTTCTTAAGTGATTTCTTTCCTCAAAGACCTAAATGCCAACTTTAATCTAAAAAATTGTTAATCCGTTTAGTACATTTCAGATATTTCCTATCCGATATTGTTCCTTTAAAGGTCCCAAATTTTTGTAGACCCAAAAATGTCCCCACTTTTGCAAAGTTACTTTGGAGCAGTTTTAGTTTTGGTCATTTCGTTTTTGCTTGACGGTGATGTAACAGGCTTCAACTCAAAGTTTGATACCTTGTTCACCAGAAACTACTAAGAAAATTCCTGAGCTATGCCAGAAGAAACCTAACGTTGATGGCATTCTCAAAGCCATAGTTGGTCATTATTAAATAACTACAGCAGCTTTCCAGTTTCATTGAGTACAACTCGGCGATTATTTGGTAGATTTCGGCAAAAAATTTCAAACTATAAAATAAAGTGTTTTGTAATCAAATACAAGCAAACACAGAATTATCAATACTCAAACTGCTCCAAAGTAGCTTAACAAACGAGAGGGAACCCTATAGGCCACATGGCATTTTTCTAAACTTTTGGATGATTAGAAGCTAACAAATTAATTCTTCTATCTAAACTGTTATTTTTCGTGCAACAAAAACTACGTGCTTGAATACATATAAAGCTTTGTTAAAAATCACTTATAAAATAATAAAAATTTAATATGATTGCAATAAATTGTGGTTTTTTAGATTCAAAAAAAGTAACTAGCATTCAAATTCTTCGAGGAGTACGAGTGCGAATATCCAACTTTGACGTGTGCGAATCCACCAAAACGACAGAAAAAATGTGTTTTGCCGAGATTCTCTAACAAACATTTTTTATTTTGAAGGCAAGAAATGTTGCTTTGAAAACGACTGGATAAAAGATTCTGAAGGCATTGGATTGAGATTGGCAAATACAAAAGATGATTCCAAAAACCCAGCTAATACCTCGAAATTATTGATTGTACCAGTGTCAGCAACAAAGAATGTTGCAACGCTGCCAGTACTCACATCAATTTTAGGCTCTGGGGTAAAGAAAACAGTGCATCGAAAAGACAGCGAGGATCACCGAAGGAAAAAGCTAGTTACTTTTGACCAGAGAAGTCATGTGTTTGATGAAAGTATTACCAATAAAGGATTTGAATCTTCTCCTCTGTCCGTTGTGAAAGAGATAAACGAAAACGATGATAGCGACGAAGACAGCACTTATCGTAACAAAACGTTCAGAAAACATGAAAGGAATATTGGTACTGAGAACTTTTTGATGTCTAGTATGCCTCAACTACTGTCGGATGAGGAAGGGACAAGGGAAGATACTAAAATTGGATGGAGAAATTTGAAGGGTAAGCTTTCAAGAATTGGGCATCCCGAACGATTACGAAAAGGGATAAAAAGATCCAAAAGTCTGAGTCACAAAAAGTCAACGAGGGAAAAAGATAATTTCGTGAGTAAATATAGACGAAAAAGTTTTCAAGGTTTTGACACACCTTTAGTGTCAAGAGAAGGACCTTGTGATTTTGAAAATTGTTTTTCCGATCAAAGGAGCAGGATTGAAAGAAAAAATAGCTCTAAGAAACAAAATGGAAAGTTAGGAGTTGTTGAAGAGTTGTACGAGACATTAGATAAACAAAATTCTGCAGGAAGAGAACACAGTTTTGCTGAGATTATCGAAGGTGAAGGGAAGGATAAAAGGTTTGGACTTGAATCACAAGGCATAAATAGTGCCGGTGAATCATTAACCAGAGAATGGACACCTCATCCTTTTCCACATACATACAGACATTCTCAGCTGAAGAAGAAATCTGCAGTTGTCAATGACGTCAGCACTGGCAGAAAATTTAGGTCAAGGAGAAAATTATTGATAAAAGAAGATTTTTCATTTTCTCAAACAGACACGAGTAGCAGTGATGAAAGTGAGGCCCTCGTTGTTTTTAGAGCTGAAACGAAAAACAATCTATTAAGGGGTGTCCTAACTGCTAACGGAGGTAATTTTTCTTCATCATCGGAGCAGTTTCAAAGTACTTCTTTTTGCGTTTCTGCAGACCATGCCAGGGAAGATAAAATTACAAGAAACTTCGTTAAAGAAATTAGAACCAAACCTTTGGCGGAGGTATCTTACAATGAAGAAAATTGGCTCACTACGTTTCCATGCTACGATTCTAATTGCGATTCTGGGGACAGTGCTGTGGCACATTGCAAGGATGGTTTCACAAATCGAATGTCTCCCACGAACAGTTTTAGTACCCCACAAATAATTATTGATAACAATTTAACTGTCTATCCTCCGAAAAACATTGATATCACTTCGGAAATTGAGATTGAAAATTTCGAAAAACTTTCAACTGACGAATCACTTGATACAGTGGGCAACCTTGTGTTTAATGGGTCAAACAAAATGCCCGTTCAATACTTACAAACAACTTATGTTGAAGACGACATATGGAGTAGCCGCATAGGTTCAAACTTTAACGTATCTGAAGATTGTGACAAAAACTCTGAGGGTCTTGAAAATAGTTCAGTTACTGGAGCATCACTGGTAGATGGTAATTATGCTGAAGACGAATTATGGTCTAATTGCATTGGTTCAAATTTTATTGTATCTGGAGATTGTGGCAAAAACTCTGAGGGGCTCGAAAATAGTTCAGTTGCTGGAGCATCACTGGTAAATGGTAATTATCCTGAAGACGAATCATGGTCTAGTCGCATTTGTTCAAATTTTATCGGTTCTGGAGATTATGATAAAAACCCTGAGGGGCTTGAAAATAGTTCAGTTACTGGAGCATCACTGGTAAATACTAATTGTGCTGAAGACGAATTATGGTCTAATCGCATTGGTTCAAATTTTATCGGTTCTGGAGATAATAACAAGAGCACCGATAGGTTTGAAAGGAGTTCATTTACTGAAACATCGTTTGTAAATGTTGAAGACCAAATTGCATTACCTGATAGCATTATATTGTATTGTCTTCCAGACGAACCAATCAAAAAGAAAAAACAAAAATTGGGTTTCTTGCTCGAGGAACGAGAAAGAAAGGATTCAGGCTTACCTGGAAGTCCTCGGGAAGAAACTTTAATTGCAAAAAAGATGTATCTGAAAGATAGCTAAAAGTCAGCAATTCTTCTTTACAAGAAGCGTAGTTTCAAATACAAGCACTTGGTGTCCCACATGGAGGCTAAAATTTTTATCAAATCTAGCAACAACAATATCACTATATTTACGGTATACTACTCAATAAAATATATTTTGTTTGACATTTTACTGTCTTTCGCGTCGAAAATAAACGAAATGTATTTTAAAACAAGAAATAAGCATCAGAATCCCAAAATTCGAAAATGTTGGTAAGCCGATCAACGAAAGCTTTGGTTTGAGGAGGAGGATCGACTCACAAGGCAATTATACATTAGAAATAAGGTATATTTAATTATGGTTAAAAAATGGGAAATAACATCAAACACATTTCGTTGTGTTTGAATAATATTTCTGTTGCTATACTTGATCAAATCTTTGACTCTTTTTGGGACACCCAGTACAATTTCTTACTTGTACGTTTTGAAGTTAATATAGCTTTAGATAAGTTGATCAAATTTGTTGAAATAACGTTTAGGAAAGAGAATTTTTCCTGGTATCGATCGGGCTCGTGTCTTCGTGTTTCTAAAAAAAATTTTTTCTAAATTTCATAAAATTACTGAATATACTAAATTTCATTTACAAAATTTTATAAAATGTTTAAACTGAGTTGATTTATTTTTAAACATTTACACTATTTGCTGAATATTCGAAAATCTGCTATTTTTAATCTTTTACAATTTCTATCCTTTACATGAGGTCTGGATTTTTATGTTTCATATCGTAGATATCAAAGCATTACAATACTTGGGTGAGACAAATCCTTTGATATAGTTTTACCTTTTGGACCACTTACATAGCTGGTCGGCACAATTGTCGAAGTGGGTTGTCGTGAAACATTTGCTGAACAGAATAAAAGTTTTCCGATAAGAATAATCTCAACTTTATACTGATTGAATTGCCAGATGATGTGAAATAACCGAGTAAATACCCTGTCGGCAGACAAACTCTTTGGATTTGACAAACAGCGAAGGCACTGCAATTACATGTTTTATTGCAATTGAAATCCAAGAAATTATAATTCATTTTACTGTATTTTGTTACTTTGCCGGTGTAATGTGCGTTTCTGTACCCTATGCGTTTGTGTATCATCCCTGAAACAAAACTTTTCAAGGAATCATGCTTCCAGCCCCTCCAAGATGCGTGCACCCATCGGTGTATGTTTTCCTGTCAAAAGTATCGTCGGCACGTTAAAACTTTTCCTCTAGCGCCAATCCTGGGCGCTACACTCCAGCGATGCCTGCCCCGACCCCTCGTCCCCAAGTCAATATTGTATGGACAATTTTGATAGATTATCAGTGTAGAACAGTCTGGTTGTCATCTATAACAAACCTTGACTTTTGGGAAGGGATTTTCTTTAATTATGGTAAATCTTGTTAAGTTAGCACCGTACAAGTATGTTGTTCTTTTCAATGCACAGTTATCCTGCAGTATTCATATTTATGTAGTTATCCTATGGGAAAGAGTCTGAATTCGATTTAGCCCCCACCCAATGAGGCGTAAAATCAATTTCAATCGATTTACGGTATGCAATATTCATTAATTCAAGTCTCTGTACGTTTTGTCCAAACTGATACTTTGTTTTGTAGATAATTTTCTTGTTCTTGAGGTGAGTTTATAGGGAAAAAATATTTCATTTAAGATACCATCAGAGACTTTTCTCTGTTTTAATGTATAGCTTAAAAATCTAAGAATCATTTGATCTTAGCAGAAATCAAAATGAGCCTGGAAGAAATTTTAAGATTTTTAACATTTGCCACAAATGAAACCCTAACTGTCTCTACTACTCATACCAAAATATCCTACTGATACCCCTACTACCATACCAATACCCTACAAACATAGCATGTAGGGTATGTATTGGTATGCTTGTAGGGTATTGCTACTTCATACATACATACATACATGCATGCATGCATACTCTACACACATGCACTACACACATACCCTAAATACATACTTTACATACATACCCTTTTTAAGTTAAAGCGGTGCGGACACTGGAATGTTTGAGAATACGATTTTCTATTATCGTGCGCTTTCCCTTCACTCCTTTAGGTCCCCAAAATTAATACTGTGTCACCCAAACACGTCGCACGTTTGCCGGTTTATGAGTCTGAGAAGAGCCTTCCGTTTTTTGCATTTTTACGTTTATGTGATAGATCAAAGGTCAAATTGGTTCAGCAAAATATTTTTAAATCAACCAGTCTGACCCTTTGTTATTTAAAAAGTAACATTCATGAAGCAGCCAGTCAGTCCTGGAGGCAGTGATCCAAATTTTACATTGTATTATTCTTTTCTAACGGGACAACAGAAAACCTCCATTATAAAAAGAACAGAATAAAAGGAGGACCAGTTTCTCCAAAGTTCTTTTTTTCCAACAAAATCACTTCCCGCTTAAAAATGGCATAATCGATTTTAGTCAAGTAAATTTTCTTATCCAAGTTGACCTGATATCTATCTTCTGTATCTTAAAATATTTAAATTGCTTACTCATTAACCAAGACACAAGCAGACAAACATCCTACGTTTTTTGTCCCACCAGGTATATGATATCGGATCCTTATAATCATAATAATGAAGTAAGGGCCAAATGCCTATAAAACCCTGTTCTGCAACTAATCTTATTGTACATTTCGTCCCCAAATAGTTTATCATATTCTTATTTTCAAACTTTAATACAGTTCTGCATTGACAACGTTATCACGTTGTTTGTTCCAGTCATTCTCGATTCGTTGTGAAAAAAGGCTAGTGGTGGTTATTGTCTACACTTTTTCTATGAAATTAAAAAAAAACCTGTGACCCATGGTGTTCACCACTGTGAAGTTCTGTTCACTTGCGTTGACAGCTAAGACATAACATAGCGATCTGTTGAAAAATTAATTAGCAGCCATTCATGGTACAAAAATGAAAGATAGGTAAGGCTGATATTTGTATTGAAAAATTATCAAAAGATAATTCATGCGGGCAACTGTGAATCACCTGTGAATATCTTAATCTGGAATTTCTTTTCATGTTGACATAAAATTTCCAGGTGTCCCTAGAAAGGTATTAAAGTTTACAGACAGTTATCAACTATCAAATGTTTGCGAGACGACCAAAGTTAGACATACGCCTACACTGAATGACAAACGCAAAGTTAAATACATCACTGACTTAAGCCCAATTTCCACTACTGAGCAGAATTGCTTCCTTTTTTTATTCATCGTTTATATGGTTTCATTCATCAAAATTACAGTCTAGTCTACAAGGTTCTGTTTACAAGGATGGAGGTGGGGTTACCCTATCACTAGGATTACCCTAGCAGTCGAGTCAACTTTTCTCCTTGTAAATGCTCTGCTAGGGATAACTCGCCTGCCCGGGTAAACTTTAATTGTTTCCTGAGATATAAATGAGGAGAAGCATCCTTTCATGCGGTTCGTATAAATTGACCCGGCTATTAGGGTTACTCTTCCCATAAATGTTCGCTCGTGAACACAAGCTTACTTTGACCCTTCTGCTAGGGTAACCCTGTTGCTAGGGTAACCTTACCTCCTTGTAAACAGGCCCTATTTCGAAAAATCTAATTCATTTAGTGTTTCTGGTGTTGTATGCGTTTGGTCTATCTAAAGTGTCCTGTCTTGGTACACTAACGCAGAGCAAAAATTGACCATGTGAAGTAGTGTCCCCCATTATATAAATTGAGACACGCAATGCATAGTCGGAGTATGTTGCTCTTATAAAAAATCGGTTGTGAGAAAAACACAATGATTTTGATTTTCGTGTAATATTTTTATGTGACTAAAGGTTAAATTGATTGTATGTTATATTTTTCCTTCTTTGCAAAGATGGAAGTCTAAGTTATCCGACAGAAGACTTTAAAATGACGGTTTTTCCAAACAAATTGGTGAAGTATGGAGGTGCAATTGCCCCTCCACCATTTGTGGGGTATGCGGGTGTCTTTGCAATTTTTAATTTACGAATTAGTATAACGACTATTTTTGTTTCAATCATAAGTCATAAAGAAAGGCTTTTCGTTTATAAAAATGACCGTTACAAATCGAAAAATAAATGGCAAAAAGGGAACAACAAGGAATAACGCAGAAAAGAACAGGCATAAAAGGGGGGTATTGAAATAAACGCTACAATTCCTATAACCCACTCCGATAACCCATGGTTTGACAGCCCTAAGTAGACCATAGGCGTCAAGAAACATGAGTTTTCCTGAGTTGTTCCAGTGTCCATCACACATACACATCTTCACGGGTACAGGGACACACTCACACATCACGGGCACATGGACACAGGAAATAATAACAACTCACGTTTCTTAATGCCCACGAGAAGACCACATTGTTAATTGCTGATTGAGAGGGAGAGAGGAAAAAATACTAAAGCATGTCTGGGTCATATTTATATTATATTGCATTCATGATTTTGAGGTTTGAGATTTTATTAAGGACCATGTATAGTCATTATTTGTAATGAATAATTCACATCAGTTCTCTGTGAGCAGTGATTGTCTTACGTGGTTTAAGACACGTAGACACGTAGATAGTACTGTCCTTCCGTAACCTTACAAGCAAACCTTTCAAGCAATAACCATCGCTAGGCTGATTTTTCCCCAAAAATTAAGCAACTGCTAAGCAATAGCCTGGCCTGGTTTTATGAAGCTATGAAGAAAATTATGGATATTAACAATAATAGAATCATTGCTCGTTAATATCATTATTTATACAAGATACATCATTGGAACATAATATAAATACTACCAAAGCGCCGGGTATAGGTCATTCTCCCTAATTCCAGCTTGGTATAACCTTCTTCGGATATCAACCGCCAAGCCATTACTCCATGATCGAAAGGGGAATTTACCTCCTATTCCCTTCCCAGATCTTCTGCTGGACTTAGCGACGCGTAAGCAATACGCAAGCATCGAAACCACAAAAACAAGCAACACCGAGGCTCAACAGAAAGTTAGTGTTGTTTATAAAAAAAAGTGCATTGTTTTGTGCTCGATAACGAAACTGATTAGATAACAAATTTATTGATACAAACATAACGGAAGAACATTGGATTATTTTATTGACAATTGGCGATGAGTGACTTTTCAACATTTCAGTAATCTTAAAAGTTAACTTATTGGACAGTTCAAAATTAATGATATGCAAAACAAGTGCAAACATATTTTTTAAAGTAATTACAATTATTATAGCCTTACAATTATTCCCAAATAGAAGTTAATTTGAAAAGACTATTTTTCAGTCAAATCATAAGGCTATAGCCTTACAATTCTGTCCAAAAGGAGCAAATTTTGAAAAGACTATTTTTCAAACAAATCATAAGGCTTTAGCGTTAGAATTTCGAAACCAAAAGGAGACAATTTCGAAAACACAATTTTTCAGTCAAAACGTAAGGTTATATCCTTACAATTCTGCTCAAAGAGGTGCTAATTTTGAAAAACTATTTTTCAATCAAATCATAAGAGCCTTAAAATTCTGCCCAAAAAGGAGCTAATTTTGAAAAGACTACTTTTCAATTAATCATAAGGCTATAGCCTTACAATTCTGGCCAAAGAGGAGCTAATTTTGAAAAGACTTTTTTCACTCAAAACCTAAGGCTATTGCCTTACAATTCTGCCCAAAAAGGAGTTAATTTGAAAAGACTATTTTTCAGTCAAAACATAAGGTATAGTCATTACTAAAAGGAGCCAATTTCTAAATAGTCTTTTTTCAGTCAAAACCTAAGGCTATAGCCTTAAAATTTTGCCCAAAAGGTAGCTAATTTTGAAAAGACTATTTTTCAGTCAAAAGGTAAGGCTATATCCTTACAATTCTGCCCAAAAAGGAGTTTTAATTTGATAAGACTATTTTTCAGACAAAATCATAACACTATAGCCTTACAATTCTACCCAAAAGGGAGCTAATTTTGAAAAGACTATTTTTCAGTCAAATCATAACGCTATAGCCTTACCATCTTGCCTAGAAAAAGCCAATTGTTGTAAAGTCTTTTTTCAGTCAAAACCTAAGGCTACAGCCTTGCAATTTTGCCCAAAAGATAGCTAATTTTCAAATGACAATTTTTCGTCCAATCATAAGGCTATAGCCTTACCATGTTGCCTAAAAGAAGACAATTTTTATAGAGTCTTTATTGAGTCAAACCTAAGACTATTGCCTTGCAATTCTGCCCAAAAGGTGGCTAATTTTGAAAAGACTATTTCTCAATCAAAAGGTAAGGCTATATCCTTACAATTCAGTCCAAAAAGGAGCTAATTTTGAAAAAATTATTTTTCAGTCAAATCATAAGGCCTTACAATTCTACCCAAAAGGAGCTAATTTTAAAAAGACTATTTTTCAATCAAATCATAAGGCTATAGCCTTACAATAATGACAACAAAAAAAACTAATTTTGAAAAGACTATTTTTCAGTCAAAACGGAAGGCTATAGCCTTACAATTATGACAAAAAAAAACTAATTTTGAAAAGACTATTTTTCAGTCAAAACGAAAGGCTATATCCTTACAATTCTGACCAAAAAAGAGCTAATTTTAAAAATACTATTTTTCAGTCTAAACGTAAGGCTATAGCCTTACAATTCTGCCCAAAAAGGAGGTAATTTTGAAAAGAGTATTTTTCAGTCAAATTATAAGTCTATATCCTTACAATTCTGCCAAAAAAAAGATAATTAGCAAAAGAATAACTTTCCGTGCAAACGTAAGGCTATAGCCTTGGAATTCTGCCAGAAAGGAGCTAATATTGAAAAGACTATTTTTCAGTCAACTCATAAGGCTATAGCCTTACAATAATGACAAAAAAAAACTAATTTTGAAAAGACTATTTTTCAGTCAAAACGCAAGGCTATAGCCTTACAATTCTGCCAAAAAGGAGCAAATTTTCAAATTACTATTTTTCAGTACAAACGTAAGGCTATACCCTTACAATTCTGCCAAAACGGAGCTAATTTGAAAAGACTATTTTTCAATCAAATCATAAGGCTATAGTCTTACCATTTTGCCTAGAAGAAGCGAATTTTTAAAGAGTCTTTTTATGTCTAAACCTAACGCTATAGCCTTACAATTCTGCCAAAAGGAGCTAATTTTGAAAAGGCTATTTTTCAGTCAAATTATATGGCTAAAGCCTTACAATTCTGCAAAAAAAAGATAATTAGCAAAAGACTAATTTTCCGTGCAAACGTAAGGCTATAGCCTTAATGTTTTGCAAAAAAGGAGCCAGTTTTCAAATAATCTATTTTTCAGTCAAAACGTAAGGCTATATCCTTACAATTCTGACCAAAAAGGAGCTAATTTTAAAAATACTATTTTTCAGTCTAAACGTAAGGCTATAGCCTTACAATTCTGCCCAAAAGGGAACTAATTTTTAAAAGACTATTTTTCAGTCAAAACGTAAGGCTATAGCCTTACATTTCTGTCCAAAAGGGAGCAAATTTTGAAAAGACAATTTTACAGTCAAAAGGTAAGGCTATACCCTTACAATTCTGCCAAAAAGGAGCAAATTTTGGAAAGACTATTTTTCAATCAAAGCATAAAGCTATAGCCTCACAATTCTGACCATAAAGGAGCTAATTTAGAAAATAATATTTTTCAGTCAAAACGTAAGGCTATAGCCTTACAATTCTGCCCAATAAGGAGCATATTTTGAAAAGACTATTTTTCAGTCAAATCGTAAGGCTATTATCTTACAATTCTTCCCAAAAAGGAGCTAATTTTGAAAAGACTATTTTTCAGTCAATACGTAAGGCTATAGCCTTACATTTCTGCGCAAAAAGGAGCCAATTTTGAAAAAACTATTTTTAAGTCCAAAACTAAGGCTATAGCCTTGCAATTCTGACAAAAAGGAGCTAATTTTGAAAAGACTATTTTTCTGTCAAAACGTAAGGCTATAGCCTTACAATTCTTGCCAAAAAGGAGCTAATTTTGAAAAGAATATTTTTCAGTCAAAAGGTAAGGCTACAGCCTTCCAATTCTGACCAAAAAGGAGCTATATTTGAAAAGACTATTTTTCAATCAAAACGTAAGGCTATAGCCTTACAATTCTGACCAAAAAGGAGCTAATTTAGAAAATAATATTTTTCAGTCAAAACGTAAGGCTATAGCCTTACAATTCTGACCAAAAAGGAGCTAATTTTAAAATACTATTTTTCAGTCTAAACGTAAGGCTATAGCCTTACAATTCTGACCAAGAAGGGGCTAATTTTGAAAAGACTATTTTTCAGTCAAAGCGTAAGGCTATAGCCTTACAATTCTGCCCAAAAAGGAGCAAATTTTGAAAAGACTATTTTTCAGTCAAAACCTGAGGCTATAGCCTTACAATTCTGCTCTAAATGGAGCTAATATTGAAAAGACTATTTTTCAGTCAAAACGTAAGGCAATAGACGTACAATTCTGACCAAAAACGAGCTAATTTTGAAAAGACAATTTTTCAGTCAAAACGTAAGGCTATAACCTTACATTTCTGCCCAAAAAGGAGCCAATTTTGAAAAGATTATTTTTCAGTCAAAACGTAAGGCTATAGCCTTACAATTCTGCCCAAAAAGGAGCTAATTTAGAAAATAATATTTTTCAGTCAAAACGTAAGGCTATAGCCTTACAATTCTGCCCAAAAAGGAGCTCATTTTGAAAAGACTATTTTTCAGTCAAATCGTAAGGATATAACCTTACCATTCTGCCCAAGAAGGAGCTAATAATGAAAAGACTATTTTTCAGTCAAAACGTAAGGCTATAGCCTTACAATTCTGCCCAAAAAGGAGATAATTAGCAAAAGATTATTTTTCAGTCAAATCATAAGGCTATAGCCTTACAATTCTGACCAAAGAGTAACTAATTCTGAAACTACTATTTTTCAGTCAAATCATAAGGCTATAGCCTTACAATTCTGCCAAAAAAAAACTAATTTTGAAAAGACTATTTTTCAATCAAATCATAAGGCTTTATCCTTACAATTCTGCCCAAAAAGGAGCTAATTTTGAAAAGACTAATTTTCAGTCAAAACGTAAGGCTATACCCTTACAATTCTGCCAAAAAGGAGCAAATTTTGGAATGATTATTTTTCAGTCAAAACCTAAGTCTATAGCCTTACAATTCTGCCCAAAAAGGAGCTAATTTTGAAAAGACTATTTTTCTATCAAAACGTAAGGCTATAGCCTTACAATTCTGCCCAAAGAGAAACTAATTCTGAAACTACTATTTTTCAGTCAAATCATAAGGCTTTAGCCTTACAATTCTGCCAAAAAAAAACTAATTTTGAAAAGACTATTTTTCAATCAAATCATAAGACTTTATCCTTACAATTCTGCCAAAAAAGATAATTAGCAAAAGACTATTTTTCAGTCAAAACGTAACGCTATAGCCTTAGAATTCTGCCAGAAAGGAGCTAACATTGAAAAGACTATTTTTCAGTCAACTCATAAGGTTATAGCCTTACAATAATGACAAAAAAAAACTAATTTTGAAAAGACAATTTTTCAGTCAAAACGTAAGGCCATATCCTTACAATTATGACAAAAAAAAACTAATTTTGAAAAGACAATTTTACAGTCAGAAGGTAAGGCTATAGCCTTACATTTCTGCCCAAAAAGGAGCCAATTTTGAAAAGATTATTTTTCACTCAAAACGTAAGGCTATACCCTTACAATTCTGCCAAAAAGGAGCAAATTTTGAAAGGAGTATTTTTCAATCAAAGCATAAGGCTATAGCCTTACAATTCTGACCAAAAAAGAGCTAATTTAGAAAATAATATTTTTCAGTCAAAACGTAAGTCTATAGCCTTACAATTCTGCCCAAAAAGGAGCATATTTTGAAAAGACTATTGTTCAGTCAATTCGTAAGGCTATAGCCTTACAATTCTTCCCAAAAAGGAGCTAATTTTGAAAAGACTATTTTTCAGTCAAAACGTAAGGCTATAGCCTTACATTTCTGCGCAAAAAGGAGCCAATTTTGAAAAGACTATTTTTAAGTCCAAAACTAAGGCTATAGCCTTGCAATTCTGACAAAAAGGAGCTAATTTTGAAAAGACTATTTTTCTGTCAAAACGTAAGGCTATAGCCTTACAATTCTTGCCAAAAAGGAGCTAATTTTGAAAAGAATATTTTTCAGTCAAAAGGTAAGGCTACAGCCTTCCAATTCTGACCAAAAAGGAGCTATATTTGAAAAGACTATTTTTCAATCAAAACGTAAGGCTATAGCCTTACAATTCTGACCAAAAAGGAGCTAATTTAGAAAATAATATTTTTCAGTCAAAACGTAAGGCTATAGCCTTACAATTCTGCCCAAAGAGGAGCTCATTTTGAAAAGACTATTTTTCAGTCAAATCGTAAGGCTATAGCCTTACCATTCTGCCCAAAAAGGAGCTCATTTTGAAAAGACTATTTTTCATCAAATCGTAAGGATATAGCCTTACCATTCTTCCCAAGAAGGAGCTAATTTTGAAAAGACTATTTTTCAGTCAAAACGTAAGGCTATAGCCTTACAAGTCTGCCCAAAAAGGAGATAATTAGCAAAAGATTATTTTTCAGTCAGAACCTAAGGCTATAGCCTTACAATTCTGCCCAAAAAGGAGCTCATTTTGAAAAGACTAGTTTTGAGTCAAAACGTAAGACTATAGCCTTACATTTCTGCCCAAAAAGAAGCTAATTTTGAAAAGGCTATTATTCAGTCAAAACGTAAGGCTATAGCCTTACAATTCTGCTCTAAATGGAGCTAATATTGAAAAGACAATTTTTCAATCAAAACGTAAGGCTATACCCTTACAATTCTGCCAAAAAGGAGCAAATTTTGAAAAGACTATTTTTCAATCAAAGCATAAGGCTATAGCCTTACATTTCTGACCAAAAAGGAGCTAATTTAGAAAATAATATTTTTCAGTCAAAACGTAAGGATATAGCCTTACATTTCTGCGCAAAAAGAAGCCAATTTTGAAAAGGCTTTTTGCAGTCAAAGCGTAAGGCTATAGCCTTGCAATTCTGACAAAAAGGAGCTAATGTTGAAAAGAATATTTTTCAGTCAAAAGGTAAGGCTACAGCCTTCCAATTCTGACCAAAAAGGAGCTAATTTTGAAAAGATTATTTTTCAGTCACAACGTAAGGCTATACCCTTACAATTCTTGCCAAAAAGGAGCTAATTTTGAAAAGAATATTTTTCAGTCAAAAGGTAAGGCTATAGCCTTCCAATTCTGACCAAAAAGGAGCTATATTTGAAAAGACTATTTTTCAATCAAAACGTAAGGCTATCGCCTTACAATTCTGATCAAAATGGAGCTAATTTTGAAAAGATTATTTTTCTTTCAAAACGTAAGGCTATAGCCTTACAATTCCGACAAAAAAGGAGCTACTTTTGAAAACACTATTTTTCAGTCAAAACGTAAGGCTATAGGCTTACAATTCTGCCCAAAAAGGAGCTAATTTTGAAAAGACTATTTTTCAGTCAAAACGTAAGGCTATGGGCTTACAATTCTGCCCAAAATGGAGCTAATTTTGAAAAGATTATTTTTCAGTCAAAACGTAAGGCTATACCCTTACAATTCTGCCAAAAAGGAGCAAATTTGAAACGACTATTTTTCAGTCAAAACGTAAGTCTATAGCCTTACAATTCTGACCAAAAAGGAGCTAATTTTGAAAAGACTATTTTTCAGTCAAAACGTAAGGCTATAGGCTTACAAATCTGCCCAAACAGGAGCTAATTTTGAAAAGACTATTTTTCAGTCAAAACGTAAGGCTATGGGCTTACAATTCTGCCCAAAAAGGAGCTAATTTTGAAAAGACTATTTTTCAATCAAAACTTAAGGCTCTACCCTTGCAATTCTGACAAAAAGGAGGTAATTCTGAAACGACTATTTTTCAGTCAAAACGTAAGGCTATAGCCTTACAATTCTGACCAAAAAGGAGCTAATTTTAAAAAGACTTTTTTCAGTCAAATCTTAAGGCTATAGCCTTGGAATTCTGCCCAGAAAGGAGCTAATTTTGAAAAGACTATTTTTCAGTCAAAAGGTAATGCTATAGCCTTACAATTCTGCCCAAAAAGGAGCTAATTTTGAAAAGATGATTTTTCAGTCAAAACGTAAGGCTGTACCCTTACAATTTTTAACAAAAAGGAGCTAATTTTGAAAAGAATATTTTTCAGTCAAAAGGTAAGGCTATAGCCTTCCAATTCTGACCAAAAAG
>JAYJMH010035877.1:0-40707 GCA_036873815.1 Phacellophora camtschatica
TTCACTTTTAGGTGATACCAGCGTGTAGTTTTTAATAATCATGTCTTTGATTATGAACATCAGTATTTGCCTGGACGTTGTGCAGGAGATATATCTTTGAGCAAGAGATGTAACTAGAATTTTTCTGAGCCTGGAGTTACAAATACAGCTTTCTTCCTTTGGATTTAAATCGTCAATCCAAGCAGGCAATCAAAATTGCTGGTGAGTGTTTGCTCATCAACAACGGCATATCTTCTTCCCAAGAACTAAGAATGTCGTTTATAATGAAACATAACTGATGTTTTTACCGCAACGAAATAGGTACATATACGCTTTATACGTAACTCTTTTATTTACACTTTCCAGATAGCTGGAGAATATTAATATTTTATTTACTAAAATTACGAATTTAAAAAATATTAAAATGAAAGCTGCTCAAAAAGAGCGACAATTTCAGAAGCAAGTTTTCTGCCAACATGAAAATCCGAGGAGATGGAAGTTTGAAAATGGAACTTATTCACGCTCTCTAAATGCTTTGGATACATATCCTGGTTGATAAGCTTTTTCTGATTTCCCGTTGCTTTCTACTGTTTTGAGTAGCAGACTGTGGAGAATGATAGAACAAATTCAGCGAGTGCACCAGAATTCAGTAGTGACGAATTCCAGTCTCATTCAAAAATCAGCGAGCATGTTTAGTGCAATATTATTATATTTAGTACCACGTTGTATTTATAGGTCAGCTTTTCAATTTTGCTTCCCATTTAAGCTGTGTCATTAGATTTTTAGTTTTAGATTTTTGTCTGCACAGGCCAGCGCGATGCGGCAGTATTGCTAGCCTGCGTGCAGACTCAACTGGTCGCTTTCCGAAGAATTTCGTTGAATGAAAAATTTCAGGGCTCCTCCTCCAGTAGAATTTGCAAATCAACGACAAAAAGCTTGTCCACAGTCACGTGCAGTTCCCAGGTTTATAGAAGCAAATCTCGTTGGCAAAAGAAATTTTTATTGTTTTTTTGTAATTCGAAACGGCGCAACTAAAACATGAAAAGGCCGTTTGAAGAAGAACTGTAGCTTGCATGCAGTTTTATGAATGTCGATAAATTCGATAACGAACAAAGGAGGAATGCACTGAGTGTTATTTCAAAGATTTTTTAAGGTATTTTAATCAACTGTGCTCCAACAGCACATACATTGTCAGTCGCTGGTCTTTTAAATTTTTCATCATATCAGGCCATGGTCATCGCAAATAATGTCAGACTGGGACTGTCAAGTGCTGTGATTTCTTTGCAAAAAATGTGAAAATTACTGTAAACAGCATCCATGCTGTCAGCGCATCCTTTTGTAAACAGCATTGCATCCTTTTAACCAAATTTCGTTAAATCTTACAGCGTGGCGGCCATATTGAATAAAATCAACGGAAATATCAAAGTATGAAAATGCTGATTTTTTGTTCTTTTTTTGATATTCAATGTAAAAATTTACAAGAACGAAATTACTTAAGACAACACTTACGAACTACTTTACTACACCACAAGGACGATACCACGAGGAACAGTGGACCATGACTACCCCATGGCTATAAAATAGAGACAGGCAACTAAATTTAACCTAAATACACAATCAAATGCAGTTACAAAAGGTTACGCATAAACAATTTCTACTGATAAATACTAGAGACGGTTTCACGCTGGATGGTGGGCAATCATAGACGATTATGCTGAACAACATGAGCCCAGCCGAGAGAACCACAACGACAACAACTGCCGACGTCACTGCTTCCCGCCCAGAGTCGCAATCGTTCATCGGGTCCGGTTTCTTTCACAAAATCGAAAACTTAAACTCAAATGTGGCCTTGTGAATGACAGCTAGTTCACATTTAAGTTTTAGTTTTCGATGAATCACCCAACATCCAATGTGAAACAGGCGTAAACAAGTGAAGAATGAAAGAAAAAGAAAATAAATAAATAAATAAAAACAAAAAAAATGAAAGAAAAAAAGGACTTTGTGGTTGAGTGGCGTGAAACAAAGGTTTCAAGTCTATCTTAATCAAACCGACCTGTTTTGTGGATGAAATCTAGTGTCAGTTCAAGTCTATTTCTGTTAACTTCATTTGAAAGGTCTTTATCACCATACAATAATATTCGTACAAGAACGTTGTTAGAATGGATGTTGATTTCAACAAATGGTCGTAATAATACAGAAACTCCAGCGAGAAGATGCGTAGTTGGTTCCCATATAGCCGTAACCATCTGGAGATTGTCTGCTTAAAGAGTTTTAGGCCTGACAAAACATTCTTTGTTTTTGCCTATTTAAAGTAGACTTTTTACAATCGTAGTAGTCATGCAAGGCTATACTACGACTCATGAAAGTACAGGAAGATTAATGGCCTTGGATTTTCCGCCTCGTAATTGTAATTCGAACTTTGAACAATGGAGAGCAATGGAAAATTCAAACTTTGATAATAGAACTCTTAAAGCCTCGTTTCAGCGATCCCCAATGATTTAGGAATTTGAAGTCCTAATTTTGTGCCCTAATGTTGCTCTAATCTCTAATCTTACGTCCGTTAATTCGAACACTGTCAATTCAACATTCGCATATTAGAACGAATTCTTAAATCCTTAAACGTCATGTCATATAAAAGCCGTTCGATCATTCAAACATTCGCTAATTAAAACATCCTCTAATTAGAAAATCAAAATATACTATATAAGCTGTCACTAGATTTAGATTTGGAAAGAACGACAACGAATGATTACGTATTAAAGTCAGTCATTAATTTTTGCAGGTGGCTGGACGCAAGTGTTATACATTAAATCAGAGACAAGTAGTCTCTCCGAATTCACAGCAAAAGGCCTGAATCATATACCTTCAATCGCTGCCTTCAGAGCAAGTTACCGCTACGCCATGACCACAGAAGCATTGATTGGGTTAAGGAGTATCATAAACTTCCAGCAATTCCGGTTCAGATGTAGCACCGATGGGGGTACCAAAGTATTTCATGTAAAAACAAAACTTGGAACCAATGGTTCCCATGTTGTGGATTACTTTTCCACCAACACAACAATCAGAGCACAGTCGTGTTTTTCCTTCAATAGAATGTCTGATGACAATTCTTTCATGGCAGGAAAATGTGAAAGTTGGGGATATCAAAATGCACTATGGGGGATAGATCAATCTACCCACTCAAACGCAAACCTGAAAATGGTGGATCATGCAGCATTTATAGCCAAAAAAAGCCACTTGAATTTACGAGTCGCTGAACAACGGTACGAGTGCGATACATATCGTACTACAAGCATCATCGGAAATGGAGATACATGGGAATATTACGTTCGATAAAAATTAGTTACCGCAAATTTATTGATATGACATATCCCTGATTTGGTTATAGAATTTTTCCTTCATTAACGCTTTTTTATAAGAATCAGCTAAATTCAGTTAGAAGCTGGATTGCTCCAATTTTTGGACTAATTTTTTACGAATTTTCTAAACCAACCCTGTTCAAAAACATGTACAAAGTGTGTTTCAGATCAAATGCTCAATGCTTCCATACTCTGTTTTGCGCTTAACATAAGTAATACCAACACATTTCTGAATTACCAAAAAAATATCCCCAAATCAAAGCCTGGTGTTTCTTACCAAGGTTGTTCTTGTAAAAAAGCGTGTATATTTAATTGTACTGCATGTAAATAAACCATGTACATTAAATAATTATTTCAAGCTAATTTCTAACTGGGTACGACTAAAACTAAATTTTTATTGGAACTGTGTACTTTGTGATAAAAGCATTAAATTGGTACATATACACAGCTTTAGTCTTACTACTTGATCCCTAGTTGACTCCCTACCAGCTCCCACCCGCTCCTGCAACTAGGTTTCACAGCTTTATAGCCAAAAAACTGCACAGCGACCCCAAGAAGTTGATTCGTCCATTGTGGTCAGGTGATATTTTTCTTTCTATGTGATTGATGCATTCATTTGGCCTCTCTCGAGTTTTCAAATTTTTATACGACATATTGCGGAAAAAGGGATAAGTTTTATTGAAGCATCGTTCAGAGTAAACCTTCCAGAATTTCAAAAAAAAGTTTATCGAGGAGTGTTATGAGCTACCGTCTCACAGCAATTGATACAAACAGAATTTTAAACCACGAGAAAGTCTCGCTGTGGACAAAAGCTGGTAAAGGCTTGAATCAAAAAATGTTCTTCGGGAAAAAAATTCTGCAAGCTATGCAGTACAACTTATGATCAGTTCAGTAGAACTATAAACGGAATAGCCAGTGTCTCCGCCAGTCTCCAAGCCTGTGTCTTCGAGGAAGCAATGTGTTAACCGTCAGCCCAGAAAGTTGTATTAACATGAGCGCCTTATACAACAAAGTTACTGAACTGTTGCATTGCAGCTCGGTTGTTCCGTAATTTAAGCTTCAAGGCAAGGCCGTCAAAATATGCCCAATATTTTTTCTGTAAAGCTGCGAGAACTAGTTGCAGGAGTGGGTGGGGGTGGGTTAGTAGCGAGTCAACTAAGGGATCAAGCAGTAAGACTAGCCAAGCTTTGCATACTGAAAAAACAATTCTGCAGGCTATATGACCACTTTGGCAAATTCCTGAAAATCTAATTTTAGATGTGGAAAGTTGCTCCCAGATCTTAAAATCCTTCTTCGGGCATTGCTGTGTTGGAAGCAGAATGACATAATCAACCATTACCCCCATTATCAATTCAAACATGTAGAGTATGAATGCAATGGTAACCAATAAGGAAAACCCTAAATTGCTATTTTTTATTGGGGCACTTGATCCCAGACTTCCAAAAGAGGTTATTTAGTAATAGTGAAAGAATGATTGTACAACTAAGTAAATAATTGTCGTAGTATCAAATCTAACATGTCGAGCACATACACAAAGTAAAATATAGAAACATTTTAGTTGCTTTATTAACACTAAGGTAGTTATTCCTAGTCCTCCAAGGTTTGGTTTTTCACAGTAAACTATATCAGTAAGTTTACAACACAAGAGGACATTGAGAGCGATAATATGCCAATATTAATAAAATGGAGTTCTTTGGAAAAAATCACCAATTCCAGTTTATGATAAATTATACTTATATTAGTTACTGTAAAGTTAGGCTTTATTAGCCAATTGATATAGATTGATCTTTGTATTAAACATAAATAAACGGACAAAAAAAAGATTTTGCATTTTGCACAAAATATACTGCATATTTTATATTTTCTTGAAGGAGGAATGAGCAATGAATTGCCAGGAACATATCTCCGAGATTTCAAATTCAATTGAAATTTCGAGTTTCATTCACCGGCTGTACGCAGGCTAGGGCAGCGAGTTTGTAAAAATCAGTCAAGAAATAAGAGCGAATTATAGTTTGAAACTGAAGCTAGCAGTGTTTTTTATAAAACATGTACATGTAATGGTGAATCATGAAAAAATGTGGTCCAAAAAACTATAATTACAGATGAGATTTAATGAAAAACTGTCATAAACAACTAAATTGAGTCAATAAATATATATATGTTGTGTAATTTTGGAACAATCAGCTTAGCATTCAAATTAATTTTAGTGGTTCCCAAGGTGCTTCTTATTTTAAAACCTTGTAAGATTCAGACTGTTGAAGTTAGTGAAGAATATTGACACAATTTTGAAGTACAATGCTTTATATCACTGTGTGTGAAATTTCAATAAAATTGAATACGGAGGGCCTCTTAAAAATGGGTCACTCTCCTTATTAATATGAAATAATAATAGTCCTCGGGCAAGGAAATCATGTTCTGAGAAATATCGCGTGGCTTTACTAGAGTCACGAGGATCCAAATGATCATAAGAAATTTAATTTTAAAACCTTATGACACTGATCAAAATGAAAACGCTATGAATCGTATCGTAAATTGACCACCACTCGATTTTATCTCTTAAATTTCGCGACATAAATATCGTAAAGATCAAAACAATTTTCATCCTTATGAATTTTGCTGCTTGATGAGCAATTTTCTGAGCAAGCAAGTAACATACATTCCCCGAATTTCATCACTAATTTCACAATCCTCGCAAGCGGTGGCCTAATATAGTAATTTGGCTCTCTCGGAAAAATAGATTTATCTCGCGATGAAAAGTTCTCTGTTTCAGTCCAGAAATTTAGACGTCTTTACGGCAAGTCTTGTATAGCCTAGCACACACGGGAGATATTTGTTGCTAATAATGGCAATTTTTATCACTGACAATGACCAAACATTTTTATCGTCAGCAACAGGTTTTTAATATAATATGATAATATAATATGATATAACAATATAATAGAATAAGGCAATGGAAAGCTCAACAGCCTATGGAGCCTATATAACCCTGTAAAGATCTAACACGGCAGTGCAAATTTGCCTTTAAACATATGCTCATCATACAATTTTTCAAATTGTTCCAATGATCTAGATTCCACAATGGTAGCTGGAAGATTGTTCCATGCGTTCACGATTCTTTGCGAATAAACATTTTTCCGTATCATTGTGTCCGACCGTTTCCTCGATGTATTTAGTTCATATCCTCTCGTGATGTTACTGCTGAACTTAGAATATAGCTTCATCAATATCATTGTGACCTTTGCATATTTTGTGAGTTACGATCATATCTCATCGCCGGCCTCTGTATTAGAGAGTTGGTAAGTCTAAAGCACGCAAGAGATCTTCATATGGTAGTTCTTTGATTGCTTATACTAGTTTTGTTGCTTGTCATTGCACAGTTTCTAAGGGTTTGTATGTTTAACCTTATATGGGCTCAAAATTCATCCCACCGACTTATTATTGGACGTACTAGTCTTTTATATAACGTTTTGAAAATATCTTTGTTGATATATTTTATAGTTCTTTTTGTTTGATGCCAGGATACTGTTTGACTCTTTAGTGCATTCTGTTGTTTGTTTGTCAAAGGTAAAATTTTCATCGAATAAAGCTCCGGGATCTCTGATCTGTAAAGTACTATTTGTTTTCTTCTACCTCACCTTGACTCAGTTGTAGAAAATAACATTTCCTGGTGTTAATTGGCAGTTGCCAGACAGTAGGACATTTTTCAATTTTGAAATGTCTCACTGGATCTGAGTTTCTGTTGCCACTTGTGACGAATAGAGTTTTAGGTCGTCTACGAACACTTCTATTTCGCATGTTTCTCTTAATTCTGGTACATCAATGACATATAGAATGCATAACAAAGGTCCTATGACGCTACCTTGCGGTACGCTGCTGACCAGATTATTCCTGATCGATTTGAAGCCATTTATCACTGCTTGTTGCTTGTTTATAATTTTGATGAATGTTTGATTATTTTCTCGTCGCTGAGAACAAGAGACAAAAATCGTGCTGTGTATGGCGGTAGAAGACAAAAATCTGACAAAAAGACTGGAAGTCATTAGCCAATTATCACGCTCGCATTTGACATGCGACAGAAAGAAAATGGCTGAAGAACATTGCAAGAAAAGAATTGTCCCTGGAAAAGGCAGGCATCCTGATAGCGTTCTGGGAGGAAAAGCCGTGCCTTTATGATAATTCTTCATCGAAATGTTCTGGAAGAAACAAAAATTCTCCTGCTATGGATATGTTACACTCTCCGATGTAATATAATTCTCAAGGCTCATTAATGCGGAGTTTAAATGATCAGAGCCCATTCAATGATCAGTGTAGTTAATACACAAACAACAATGCATACAATTATACACACAATAATTAACAACGTTTTATTTAACAAAGATAAATATAAATAGAATTCAGAAGTTTACAATGATTCAGTTCAGGTTGGCTCCGTTCATGCGAACATGCTGCCACTGCTAGGGTACCTCCTCTTTGTAAGAATTCAATTAGTCTATCATCTTATCTCAAATTTCGATGATTGATGAATTAACTCTAAATCCTCTTACTTTTCTGAAAGCCCGTAGGGCACCAGCATCTCTTCTGACTATAGTACGCCACTCCCTTGGAATAATATTAGCTGTCCCATCCTCACTGCCGATAAAACTAGAAGGACCGTAACTGGAATTATCTGTTTAACTGATATAGTTATGTAAGCAAAGTTCTTTTATAATCACAACTGTCTTTACATTTGCAATCTTTGGGGAAAAGATATTCTCCATCTGCACAAGAATTCCAAACGTTTTTTCGATAACACGCCTTGCCCTGGAAAATCAATTGCTGAAAACCTTCTGCCTTCAGATAATTTTCCCGGGTATGGCTTTATCAATCAAGCATTCAATGCAATTATTTCATCCCCAACCTAAAAATAATGCACTTTTTCCAGTTGACAACTGGGAATAGGTGCTGGGTTTTGCAAATCATACGCATCACTCTCGAACCCTTTTTCATTTCTGAACTAACCAAGATCCTGCTGTTATTGTTGCTTCCAAAGTCATCTATATAAACATCAATAACGCGCATTAGAAACAGCAAGAAGAGCAATGCTGAACTATCCTATGTAACTATAGAAGAGGAAACCATGACAATGTGCCTTCCATCTATAGCACCGACACAGTGTGGCAAATTCCATAACTCGTCAAAGTCCTTTATTCCAACTTCAGTTAATGGCGATCTTGTAAATTGGTCGGAAACGATTTTTCATATAGCTTCACAGGTGTTCTGTATTAAACAATAGACCGTTGCTCTACCAAGACGATATGGGAAGCTAAAGGATTGTTCCGATTCTCCGGATTCCAGGTATCGCAGTATCAGTGATAGTTTTGCTCCGGAAGACACCGCCTTTCATAGAATGGCGTCCTTTTCTGGATGTGGGGATGAACTAGACTTAACAAATGAGCAATTTTTTCTGGAGACATGCAATGGTATCTACAAGAAATTTTAAATACCAATTTAGTCTTGGGAACTTTTAACACATACACATATATTAGGTCCAGATGGACACTGTATATTAGATACTACGATTAGTGGGGCAAATTGTTTTTTACCACACTGACACCTTTCTGACTTGTCTTCCTTGGAGTGTGACTTACCAAAATTAATAAATAAACAACCAAAGTCCACATACAAATATTCAGCAAATTTTAAATATCAAAAACACTTTAAATATCAAAAACACTTTAGCAACACAAAAATCTCACTGTAAATTTTGTTTGCAGTTTGCAGTATAAAAATCCTTGTGCTATAATGCGATTCTCGTTATTAAAATTTATGATTTTATTTACACTGCAGATAACTAATTGTACTCAAAGAAGATGGGCCTACCTGTAAAAATATTCTCAATCATAAAAATAAAGCTCCCGAAAAATATTTGCACGACGCAACTTCCAGTTCTGATAATTTGACTGCAATTTCCCGGTTTTTTTTTATATATAAAGATGAAAAGTAATGTAAATTAAAACATGACTTGTGAAATTTAATAGGAGAAACACATGGTTCATACTAGTTTTGTGATGGATATTTTTCTCAGAGAACTCCAACGGATGAGCAACACTTGATTGTCCTCTGACACACCAAGTATGTAAAATTTATCGGTCTATCCACATGCAAAGAATTTTGAGTTTTAGCAAAAGTGTATTTTCGTCGCTAAGAAGAAACGAGAGTGTTGTCATGGTGAATGAAATATTGCGCTCTGATAGGTTCATTTTGTGAAAATACATCATATGTAAGCAAGTCATTTGATAGGCTAGAGGTCCATTTAAACGAACATAATTATTTTGGGCTAGCAGAATAAGACAGAAATACTCCATAGCTGACACATAAAAGTATTGTAACATGATTTTGAACAAGTTTCCAACTTACAAAGTATATTAATAGATATGTTAAACATTATACCGTAGTATAGTATGTTAGCATGATCCGCAATAAAACTTAAATATTTAATGTATACAAAATATTATCTATCCCATTCAGAGTCAAATCAAAAACATAAAATACAGCTTCATCTATCAAAACACCAGGATATATATTACAACAATTTTTATGCCTAATGTTTAATATTATCTATTAATTATTATATCTATATGCCTATGATATAAAGAATATCCAAAATTAAAACATACACTTTCGTGTCTCCATGGTCTCTATTTCATCTTCGTCTTAGTACTAAGGTTCTGCTGCAATCAGCGTTGCTGTCTCCTTTCTGTCATTTATCATCTGAGCACTGACCTCTTAATTCTGCTAAAAACATAAATACTTAAGAACCAATTTCTACAGTCAACGCTTTCTTTACTGATTTAATTACCGCGTCTGAGTATGCATTTTGATAAACAGAAATTCCATTCCAGAGAATTCTGGGCATCTAATTCTCTCAACTGAACTTTATCTAGTCCCTTGAATACAGACAGCATTTCCTTACTGGTCAAATAAAATTAGATTTGTGTTATGCCAAGCTGGTGCTGGAGTCTTTCAACTTGTTAATTGGGACTGAAACTCTTTACACTTAATACATTTATTCCTGATTGACTTTAATATAGGATGTATTTGTGATATCCAACAGGTCATTCTAATTTTGCCAGCAGTTGCCGCAATTCCGAGGTGATATCTTTAAATGCATATATTCCGCATATAATCTCGAAAATCGATAATTTTGAGGAATTAGTATAACATCTTGATGATGATAACTCATCTGTCATTTCTAGTATTCCACTTGTTCGACCTCCTACTAAAATAATAACATCTTCCCTCACTCTTAGGCAAAATCTAACTAGTTTCCCTTTGTAGAACTGTTCGTGTAAAGATTTCTGTGCAGCTTGAGTTCGAATCATTTCAGCAGATTTCAAGGCATCTAGATCAGGTGATGTTGATACATTCTTCAAAGACAATCCTTTTTTTCTATCGAAAACTAACTTTATCCCAGCTTACAAAAATAGGTCTTTAATATACCCTAGGTTACAAAACTTACAAAAATAGATCTTTTCGGGGCTCCGACTCGAGAGAACATCAGGCTCCAGTGCCCCACCAGAGGAAATGACAAATGACTATTGGGATGACAATTGAGAAACGGATTCTCTCTAAAACGGGTCTTTAAAGAGGTTTTATCCATTTCTGCACTTAATTTCTGGGAGAAGTTTTGCATAGCCTGTTCATTTGTGGCTCTCAAGTCAGTTTATAATCATTAATCTTTGTTCCAAGGCAAACAGCCTTATTCACCGCATTCACCACATTAATAATATATGTTCCAAATGGAATCAGTCTAATTTGGCAATAAAGGATTTCTCATCAGTATCATGGTCTCGCTCTATGAACGAACGAACAATTACCTTGTGTTTTGACACCACAAATAAATTGCTTGCATGACTAGATTCATTTTGTCGATTAAAGCCTCAATATTAGGCAGGAAAATGTAGCGTCGACTGCAAACAGATGATTCGGCAAATCATTGACGTGAATACTGAAAATATTGGACCATTGAGAGAGCCTTGAGGAACTCTGAATTTGATGAATTTTGTTAAAGAGTACACTTCATTTACTTCAAAATGTTGTCATCTACGGTTTAGGTAGATCGTTATCCACGATAAAAATCCCAGGAAATGCCAACTGAAAGAACACAATAGACAGTGAGAGTACAGTGTCGAATTCTTTCTGAAACAGGAACCTCGGAGCCATACCAAATTGGTGGGCGAAAACCCCTCTACCTTACTCCAAAATTCTTGCTTTTTCTATTGTATTTAGAAAATTTCCTTTTCAGACAAGGTTAAATTATGAATGTTAAAAATGAAGCTCGCCGACGACCTTCCCTCACTAAAATCTCACTGGTTTTTTACTCTGCGCATCTTTTGCTCAAATTTCTCCATGTATGGGTATGTCTTTTATTGTAATTTCATGTTGTGTTGATCTATATAAATGGGTTGATCTTTATAAGTGGGTTGATTTTTTCTATATTTTTATGTAAAAGTGTGCAATACGATACCTTCAAGTCGCATAAATGAGATATAAAATGGGTGAAAATGGAAAAAAAATTCCCTTACAAATTGATCACTTTTGTAAAGTCCAGGGTCACTTCTTACAATATTATCCCCCGTAGGTCCCTTGCTTGTCTTAGTAGTGAAGGGAAATTATCTGCTTTTTGCTCGAGTAGAAAGTGCCCGTTTTGTGGCCTTTTGCATTAGTTGGCACCTGATTTACACCCAGGGCACTCAATGAATATATCGGGAAAATGTTTGATTTTTAAAACTTTAAGGCTTCAAGGACGCCATTCATGATTCTAAAAACGAGAAAGCCCATAAAAGATCATTTTGATTGCTAAAGAAGTTCTTGATATGTTTGAAAACAGTCCTAGTGAAATTTTAATTTTGTTGACATACAAATTTTTGCAAGACTTTCACATGAAAATTTAAAGCAATGTTTCCAAAACACTTTCCTTGAAAGGGGATTGCTCTCATTCTCATAGAATTACCAAACAAATTCTTGGCATGTAACCCTAAGGCCCCGCCAGGGCCCTACCGTCAACTTCCCACTGAGGAGCTGGATCTGGACTGCCCTAGCTAGTTTTACACTTTACGTGTTCTGCCAAGTCATTCCATTAATCCATTAACGTAAATTGAAAAAGAAGAAAGCCCGAAGTGAGCCAAGAATCAATCCTTCTGGGATGAAACATTTACCAAATCAAATTTCACAGGTGCTCTGTCGCCCACGAAAAAGCGATGAACAGCAACAGCAACACTAGCCAAATCATAAAAAAGATATGTTGAATTTCATAAATTGAATTCCATGTAAAAATGAAAATCATCAGGTCGGACGGAATATGAACATTCTGAGCCCTCAAATAGTGAATATTGGGGGAAGAAGATACAGGAAAATGTACAATTCATCAGGGAGAAGTGACAGAAGTGACCAGTATCTTGGAGAACAGAATAAAGAAACAACAAACGGTAGGGGGTAGTCTACTACTACACTAGTTAAAACATTTCATTTACATATTTACGTACGTTTTATAATGTGCTATCTATTGTCTTATGAAGATGACATGATGGGCCTTAAATCAGAGTAAGTAAGTATAATTTTGCCACTAAATTTACAGGAGTTTAAAAATTACAATATAATATTTACAATTTAAATCTACATACAATAAAAATATTTACAAAATCATTAAAATACAGGATCGCTTATTAAAAACAGAAAAACATACCCCTAACTAGAGTGGCAGGGATAACATCAGAAAGATCGAGGTGATCTCGATTCCGTGATCGCTTTTAGAGGTGTGTATTTTTATATTTAATCCTAACAAAAAGAGAGATTCATGACGAAAAGAGAAAGAATCACAACGAAAGTGTTCATGTATGAGTGATCAAAATTAAACTTTGCTCTCTATCTACACTTTTAGTGAGCAACAGTATTGCTGGCATGCACAGGTTTTCGAAAAATGTTGTCCAAAAGTGTCAAAAAACCCAAATAATAAACAAAATTTGCATAACAAAATAACAACGGAGCAAAGGCTTCATTTCTCTAAAGAAGTATGAAGGAGTAGTGGCATATGCCTGTGGTGTGGGCAATCTATGTATAGTTTATTGATTGATTGATTGATTGATAAAATATTATTCCAACATGATTTACAATTAACAACAACAATACAATATAATATAACCGATAATTTTTTGCCCTTTTCATTTTTGCAGCGATTTGAATCCAATTTTGTTCGAAAGTTAACACAATTTTAAACTTACTACTTACTACTTAGCTTCTTACTACTTAGCTACTTAGCTACTTACTTCCTACTAAAAATACACTCTATTTGTTTTATTTATTTATCACACACATATGCATTAAAGATGACTTAAAATGATCATCATATAGACCAACCATTTCATCATATTACTAATTATTTAAATAGTTCATTGAGAATCTGAAATTGCTTTTACATTTCTTAAAACAATATTTTCTAGTATGCATTGTTTAAATCTAATGTCATATTACTTTTTACTCCATTTGCGTTTATACATAAAAATTGGCCTATTAAAAGAGTTTTATAAAGGTCCACTTTTAAGAAAAAGCCAACAGAGATAATTTGTAAGTTGCTAAATGCTTTCATTGAATTGCTTTTTGGGTGGATGGTCTAGGTCATCAAAGAAAGCTGCTCGAGAATTCAATGTTCCAAAAAATCACTATTCAAAAGCCATGCAACTAAGAGAAGAAAATGGAATAATTGACTGGCACATTCTTGTCAATTATCAAGGAAAATAAGCTAGACCAATAGTTGACAAACACATTAATATTGTTATCATTAAGCATCCACCCCCAACATACGCCAGCAGTATCAGCCATGAATGCTTCTTTGTTGAATTTTTTTATTTTGCAAGTCTTTATCATTTTTGTGGCCTTTCTCTACTGCACTGTTAAATTTACAAATGCAGTAAACAATATAATGAATGATCACTCTAAAAACTTCATGCACACCTGACTTTGCTATATATCTGGCATGCTTTGTCGTAACATGGTCAATGATAATGGAAGTGGTCAATGTTACCCTTGTTGGCTCCTCAATCAGCTGTTTGAAGCTAAAGAGACTGCACAAATATTTGGAATCATTGTCTATGGGCGACCAGCTTGGCTTTTTTTCAGATCACAATTTGTGTCTCCTAGGAGGATAACCTCTTTTCCCTCTCTGTCCAAAGAAGAGAGAACTTGTTCCTGTTTATGAAAAGAATCAACTGGGTCACAGGTAAGTCTGTACCAAACAAGATAAGAAAAGGCTAGTCTTTGATAGATGAAGATAAGCGTATCTCAAAGAAAAATCACATTCAAAGGAAAAGTTAAATTATTTTAAATGCTACTCTTTGAAAGTATGACAAGCACATGACAGTCCTGTGACGTTTTATGGCAAGCTCGTATTTTAACCTAACAAAGCTCTGATTTATTTACACGCTACTGGTTTCACCTTGACAGATCTCACACATCTTGGTGAATATACAAAATTTTAGACAACAGGTTTACAGCAAACATTAAGTTGATGTTTCTAGATTGCAAATATGTAACGCCTTACTGTATTTTTCTACATTTGTAATAAAACAGTGACACATTTTTTGTATTATTGTACTATTGAGCATCTTATGATGAAATAATAAAATTATCTTTTTATTAACTTTTCTATGCTATTTCTCAATATTTTATCCAAGATATTAAAAAAATTAAAAAGTTTTAGTGACAAAATTATATTTTTTGATGGAAATTTTTCAGACCCAAAAATTCAAATTGAAATCCCAGACCAGAGTATAAATGGGCCTGCTAAGGCAATTCTAATTCTGCCAACAAATTTGCCAACAATTTAATGGAAGGGTACAATTTATTGTTATGAAAGGTTTTTTGATTGCCCTTTTTGACATCATTTTGAAAAAGAGTTTCCATAATTTTGTATCCTAAGTTAATGTTGATATGTGCATAAATTTAAATAAATTAAAATTGTTCTTAATTTTTCTATTCTATATACCGTGTGCCCCAAAAAAAAGATAACGGGTTTGATCAAGGCTAGTGCTGAGAATGAGAATATGCCTCAAATCTATCAAAATTTATTTTTTAAGTAATCCTTGATAGTTAACTTGAAAATAAAAATCTGGTTTGTTGATATTCATCGTTTGAGAATTGAGATGGTAAAATTTAGAGGTCAAAATTGCCTACTACTCAAAACCAGAGGTTTTAAACTTGCCCTCTTCTCTTAAAAGATCCTGTTGTGGGATTTTCTGAATCACGGCGGTGTTCCAGACAATATACTTTATTTTTGAAAACATTTCTGAATAATGGTTTCAAAAGGAATCTTGAAAATCAGTTGTCAATGACTAAATTTTTTGAAAACTAAACTTGCTTTTTCATTTTGGTACATTTTTTGTTAAAATGTTGAAAAAAGAGAGAGAACTTCCTTGTGGCTGCATCCATTAGTAAGCGTTTAATTTTCAGTTTTTGGATTTTTGTCCTAGTGTGTTTCCAAGCACCGTTAAATTCGTTCCGTGAAAGTCTATGATTTAGGAGATCCAGAAATGCAATTTAGACCAAAATCTAGACCTCTGGTTTTGGGTTGGAGGCAAATTTGAACTTTCACAATTAATATCTCGACTCTCAATGCACAAATATTAACAAACTAGGTATAAATTTTTAAGTTGACTACCGAGAAATATTTTAAAAATTGTTTCGAATATATTTGAATGAAACTCGCATTGCTAGCCTTGACCAAAGCTGTTACCTTTTTTTAGGGGCATGCGGTATTATGCTGTTTTTATTGCTTCATATCCGCACAATTATAGACACTATTAAGATAAACATAACAAGATAACACACCTCATTTAACGATTATTTTAGAAGAGATGTATTTGGAAGACGAACAATGTGATGAAAGTGACAGTGCCACTTGTCAAGTGGTGAAAACTGAGAGAGTATATGCTGCTTATTATACTGATGTTCCAAGTCTCTTCTTTAAGTTCATTTGTGGGAAAAAGAATGAAACTAAAACCAGGATCGAGAAGGAAACAAAAACGCAAATATTTATTCCAAAACCTGGACAAGAAGGAGACATATGTATGTTCTATTTTTTCAAAATAATTTTCAAGCTTGGTGAAGACATAATGTGTAAAACTTTGTGAGTTTGGGAGGTTTGTTCCATATCACAATGTAACCATTTCTATGCATGAGTAAAAAAATGCGTCAAACGTCTGATGATTTGAATGTTTTTATTCGTTTTTTTTTACAATGTTCAATGAAGGCAATTCCATTTGTATTCTAATTTAATTCACTCTGTAAGGGTGCATTATTTTCGTCCTTCTGAACCTTCGGAATTCTGAAAACGTAAATGAGTCTGATTTTAGGTCGGGAAAACGAGATTCCTTGCTAAGTCTGCGAAGATTTCTAGGTCTGAGAGCAGAATGTTTGGAATGCTACCAATCCTACCGTTTTTGGACTGTATGAAAATAACACGACATGGAATGCTGACAAAGCCCAAAACCTCCCGTTTTCAATGTGAATGTGGTATGAATATAATAACAATTATCACCCTACCATACCTACCGAAAATAGAATAGCATGAATAGAATACGCCCTAGAGACATTTGAGTTGGAAGGCAAATATCTCAACAATCAATGCACTGGAATTGTCAGGTACCAGCGTTCAGGCTAACAATTCAAGCGGAGCTAAATTTTCTGTTGAAATAATATCAGATAAAACAATATTAGCATTTAACCCTTTCGTCCGGGAAGCGCCATACGTCCCATATACAAACAACGTAAAACGTCATATTTTTAGGAGGTAAATGAGGGTAGAACTTTACATTGATTTAAGGCTTAGTTGATCATATAATTAAGTTGGTTTGCAAATGCTACCCCCTGCAAAAGAAAACTTGCATAGGATTTACCTGTTTAGCAGAAATAAATCAGAGCGTGAAAAGGTGAATGTTTATAAAAATACTAATTTATTCAATATTGCCAGTGCCAGGTTTGGTGAAACTTTGGTTTGGTAGCAATCTCCATTTCATCTTTCTAAGACTCCGATTTGTCAAGGTCTTCAGAACATAGCAAGTTGCCTTTCAAACTTGCTTTGTTAAAAAGCTTCATTCATGTTACCAGCTAACACCCATGTTAAAATGGGAAAAAAAGGAATTCACGCTTCAAGATTATTTCTAATTGCAACAAAATCCTGATTACTGATTTTTTACTCATTGGACCCATTTCACTCATTAAGCTTTGCTACTTTGCTATTATAAAGAAATGGTAAGCGGCTTACCAATTTAATTTTTTGTTTTAGTTATTCAAGGCGAAGAAAGAAGTGGAGTGTTATCAGCAAAATCCAGAATAGAATTGATTGTGGAATCGTCAAAAATGAAAAGCAGCCCAACACATTTTATATCAATTCCACTCATTTGTGATTCTACAAAACAGCTATTTGAAGAATTCAAACAGCTGGTTCTGCAAGAATGTGCAGAGGTTTGCCATTAACATGTTTTTATGTATTATGATATAGGATTTAGTTGATTTCAGGTGAAGTTCGTCAGACATTTATCTTGTTTCAGTACTCTTTCCTTTCTTTTGTTGAATGGGAGCCAATAAAATTTATTGATGACTACAATGCACTCTCAGGTTTACTTTGTCTACACTTCCATTTCAAACTACTGGTTTTCTCTGAAATTATATGCGTTTGCAAGGCTATATATTGAGATCTGTGGTGCTGAAAATGTCAAATTTCATCGGGGACTCTCGATACTTTCAAGTGATGGGAAATTAGGATGAGAGAAAGATTCTTAATATAGATTTTGAGAATTGAGCCCTGTAATAAACGTATATGTCGGGACACATTTGAAATTTACTTGAAATTTCTAGTTGTTTAGGTTTTTATAATGCTAAGAAATCTAAGTTTTTTTCCCCAAACTCTAGAAAAACATACATTTGTTTGGATTTTAAGTACTTTGAGATGTTGGGGGCGGGGGTCTATTTAGTACTTTATGGCTTCTTTGCAGTCTAGAGTTTGGAGGATATTTTCCTGAGAGAAAATGATTTGAATTGAGGTAATCATTGCGAGTAACATACAGCATGGTATCAATTTTGAATTTGATTTTAGTGCAAAGGCTTCGATGAGAAAATAATCCAGACTGTCGAAAAACTTCATTTAACTTTTGGTGTCATGGTCCTGATGAGCGAAAAGGAGATTGTAAGTGAATTTGTTTATGTTGTCAGGGAGATTCTGCTTTAAACAACTGACAACTATCATCGAACATCTTTGTCGTTTTACTTATCACCAGAGTTTGTTTACAATTTGAATAGCCAGTAACATCACGGAAATTATGTCCACGAATACGACGAATTATTTGGTTATTTCAAAAATTAGGACTACGTTCTCATGATGCCGGGAAGATTTGAAAACGAGATAAAACATTACAGATTGGCATTCCGTTCGCACGAAAACGGCATAAGACTGTGCCGGTGTGATATGCGTTTCAGTACCCTTATACGAAATTGTCCGGGTACAGTTTCATTTTCAAAATTTGACTATGCGAAATTGTCGGCACAATTTCAAAATGGCATATTTTAAAAAAGGAACTCAAGCCAGCACAGTCTCAAAACGTTGTCAGTGTGAACACACGAAAACAATGAAAATGGAACATTTTATTAAGAAAATGGATTCATGAGGCTTTGGTTGCGTTTTCAAATTGTGCCTCTGTGATGCCGCATATTCAAATTTTACGTTTATGTGCCCAGAAAGTTTTACATATGGGTACCGAAACGCATATCCCACCGCTGCATCGTGTGAACGTAGTCTTAATCAAATTGTCTGGTGAGTGAAACTCCAATAAAAAGGTTTGTATTAAATTTAAAGGCTTTAGTAATCAAATTGAAACGCAGCTTTTTAGATGGTGTTTTTGCGTGAAGAATAAAACTGAAATTTTGTTTCTTATTAGAAATGGCTTTGATTATTAATATTGATGAAATGAAATTCAAATCTTTGATTGGTTGATCAAACATCTTACTCCTAACCCAATTAACAGAGACGAATTTTGTAACAATAGTGAAATTAACACACTAGGTTCAAAGCGATTATTCCTCGAGAATAAAACAAAACTCTTTCAACTTGAAAACGAAAACAAACAATGTTACGGAGGAGATGTTTTCATTTTCCAGGTGAGAGAGTTTTGCTTTGTTCTCGAAGGATAATCGCTTTGAAACCAGTTTGTAAATTTCACTATTATTACAAAATTTGCCTCTGCTAACCAAATTGAATAACGTTTACACCTCTTCGAATTGTGTGAGTGTTGAGTGTGATCTAGACCGTTTTGGGTAGCTGAAATGAAATGAATTTCACACTCCGTTTCTCAAAGATTGTGTCAAATTTATCTTATAGATTAATCTAAACGTCTTGGTTCATATCTGTTCTTTGGAATTTAATCTCTTTCATATCGAGAGATTATAAAAAAATTGTCTCCTCAATTTCCATTTTTTGCGTGATACAAAGAGTTCCCATAAACAGATATTACCCAAAATACGAACAGATTAATCTAAAAAGTGATTTTTTCAAAAATTTAAAAAACAGAGCGTGTAATTCGTTTTATTGAAGCCGCCTAAAATATTACTGTACAGCAGCACCTTTAAAATCTCAAAATAAGTAAATGAAAACTTTGTTCAGCACACTGTATTGTCCATCATTGTTCAGCACAGTACACCACTGTCCATCCCAAAATTTGTTGAGCTGTGTACGATTTGTTTAAGTGATATCAACACTTAATTATAAATATTAACGATAATAATGAGCAATATCAACACTAACAAGCAAGGAAATAAAAAGCACGACCTGAATTGAACATTTTCTTTCAGAACAAGGCAACGGCGCTCTTGGGAGGACTTAAAGACGATATAAAACGGTAAGAAATAGTTTCGTAGTCTATTTGAATTTTAGAAAAATGAATCTGAACAGGAATCTGATTCTCGAATGTTTCTGACAGGAATTTCCCAAATTATTCTGACAAGAATTAAGAAGTGATTTTTCAAATTGATGTTTTCGAAATACTTTTCAACTTACAGATAATGCAAGCATGATTGGGATGAGAACATCAAAAGAACACTAGCACATTATAAAACGTTTAGCATTGAGTGTTAAACAGACATTATCTAGTTTATTGTGGTCTAAATTTATTTGTTATCATCGAAAAATCTCAATATTCTTGGTTGCTAAAAGAAGCGTCCATTAATGATGAGACTGAGTTCTCTTCTGGGAGTCTTGAACATCGAAAGACTTTAGGAGGACCGCCAAAACGGTATCACCCCCTTTTGTAAAAAGAAAAGCGGCTACATTCTATTGTTCATTGAATATTACCAAAAGGAACGGCTGGTTTTGTTAGTCAAAAAGAACCCAGGCTAACCTGCACCACCTTCATGGAAAACCTAAGATTCACAAAAATTTTTAGCAATGCGTCCAATACATCTGCCACTGGTATATACAATTTTAAACTTGCAAAGTGGCTTAATGAAAATTGAAATCGTCGCTTAATAACGAATACATAATCAAAAACATCTTTGACTTTGCTGAGTATAATAAAATATTAAGTTATAAATGTAAAGTTACATGAATATTGAAGTAGAAATAATCAATGTTTTGGGTGTGACCCGTTATCCAGTAATAAAAAGCATTGTTATTTTTCTTGATAACGGGTCAAGTGCGAAACGTCGATTATTCTTTTTGTCCAATTATTAATGGTTACAATTATAACATTACCCTAAACCTGATGACATTTGTGAGCGTTCAGTAAAACGATGAAATCCAAAAATGTCGTGCTTCGAACCATGTGTAAACATTGACTTCATTTTAAGGATTGCATTCTGCCTTCGCCAAGGCAAGTCAATAATATTTGTCACATATCTGGGGATAGCCTGCGTATGTCAAGTAATATTATCTAGTGCCTACCCAGGAAAGTGGCTCCTCCGCTTCAAATTAAACGCTATTGCAAACATTAGAGTCTTTGTTGGAAAAACATTTCTGCTCCTGTGATGTTTGTTTCCTAAACAACTGAACCTCTTGTTCTTCGAGTCATATTTCTGAGGATCTTGTAGTTGGTCAAATGTTTTCCATCATAACTGATCAACTTATCAAGGCTTGAAGGATCATGAAAATAACAATTGACATTTTTTAAAAAGAAACAAAGCCTATTTTCCACGAGACAGAATTTTCGCTTGAACAAAATTGTCTAGGCATCATGATTGGCTTGCGTAAAATGCGATGTCGCTCAAAAATTGAAATCCAATAAACTTTAAAGCAGAATCGCTGTTGCAAAAATTTGGAATTTTGTTCGAACGATATTGTCTGCCTCGTTGAAAACAGGCTTCAGAGTAAGCAGGGTATATCCTATCTTTGCAGAAGCGAAAATTATGGGGCTTGGTGGGGTAAGAGACCCCCAAATATTGTCAATTTATCAGTAAAAAGTCATTTTAACGGCTTTTGTGGGAAAGTTTGGGCATCTGTCGGAAATTTGAACTATTTTTGAGTGTTTGGCATCCCCCCTAAATTAATACTGAATTTTCGCCTCTGTATCTTTGTAAAATTCAGTTTCTTTATTTCAATTCAACAGAAAGTTTATTGGCAGCAAGCCCATGAGGATAATTTTGGAGGGAGTGGACTGCATGACTGACGACCCTTCTGCAGTTTCAGTTCTGTATGCAAAGGTGAAGCTAGCTGATGGAACTGACAGGTACATTTAATTTAATTATTCGTGATAAAGCGCGATTTAATTATACTGCCAATTGGTCATAAAATCTACCGTGTGACTCAAAAAGAAATCGTGACGTTTACAAAAATTAAATTGGCAATAACTCATTCTGATTCCGCAAAGATGGAAAACTGACTGTAATTTCTTTTTATTAAAATTAACCCTTTCACGACTGTATATATTTTCAACTAACAAGCAAAACCTATTTTAGTCTCATTGTGCAGCGAAATGATTAAATATTCGCAAAGATGAAAGGTTTAAATACTCGCAACGTCAAAACTTTTTTTTACTCGCTCGGGGCCGGTATAACCTTATGTTAAGTTTAATTCAGACCTCACCTTCATTATTGAAGTGATATCACAGAACATTGACCAACCTCGTTCTCGAGGATATTGAAAACGAATTTACCCCCAGCCCCAGTAGTGTCTACCTCGATTGTCCGACTGTTCATTGGCTCAAACAAAATAATGTAATTTTGCGTAAACATTCTGCTCACTACCAGGAGGGGGTGTTCTTTAGAGCCTGTTCTTTTTTCAAAAGGTTTTTCAATTTCGTGTTCTTTAATGCCAATCTTCTGAAAACGGTAAGTTTGGAACTCTCCCAGACCTCTCCTGAAAGTATTTCTGGTAATATTTTCATCTTTAGACTTGATCAAATCCGTAGTCATTTTTTTGGGACACCCGGTACTGTTTTCATGATTTAGAAGGTTTGGAAGATCTAAAAGAACATAACCTTAAAACAAAACTCCTGTTATGTTGATATCGCATACATTTGCATAATCTTGCCAAAAAGGTACCAGGTCTCTGGGAACAAGGTTAAAAATTTGTAAATTTTCTATCCGCGTGCAAACCAATAATTTTTGGTAAACTTCCTGAAAAATCAGCTCCTCGTTTTGCCACTATTTCTCTTACATGGATTTTTATCGACCTTCTCGTTGATAGGTTGCAGAAAATGGCCGAATTTATAAGGGATCAGTTCCTAGAGGCAGGTATGATGAAGAAAGATTTTCACAGTTTAAAGCTCCATGCAACTGTGATGAATACAGGCTTCTTGTTAGAGGATGAAGATGCAAAGTCAAGCAATCCAAGAGCGGGTGCAAGTAATTTTCAGGATAGAAAGAGGCGAATAAGGAATACGTTTGACGCAAGGAAGATTTTTCAGGTATTTTGTCAGTTTTGGGGTCTGGTATTTTATTAATTTAGGGTTTGTCTACGTCTTTAAGACCCCATTTGTTTACTTAATTGCATTCTGTTGGTGAAAGATTTTAGTTCATGAGTGCCTGGCCAGCCCGTGTAGGCAAGATCAGACCTGTTGAAATCTTGCTTTGCCAAGGTTAAATTTATCATATTAACCGAGGCTGCCTGGCCAATTAGCGTAAGCGACTTGAAATGCCCTGACTGCGCATGCGCCATTTTGATAGTGAATAAAAATTGTGATGATGATGCAATTTTTCAATTTGTCAGTGAAAATTTGTTTTGGCTTTAAAACTAATTATCCTGAGCTAAATTAACACTGAAAGCTCGTAAGGGATGTGCATTCAAGAGAGTTTGAGCTGTGGAGATTCAGATTTTGTCTCGTGCAAACCTAAAAAAAATGGAAATATGTTACTTTTCGTTTCTTGAATATCAAGTTCTCGAGGAGTAATAGGAACGGTTGACGGTAAACATAAACATCATTTCTACACACACCAACAAGTGGACAAAAGAGAGGTAAGAAATTCGCAAGAAAGTGAACTTGTTACAAGTTTCAGTTTTAAGATTATTCATAAGCGAAACTTAAAAGATTTGCAAAAATTAAGATTTGTAGCAATTTGAGAAGAAACTTGAGTATACTGGAACAATGCTTTGAAAACTTGTGTCTCACGCTTTTATTTTGCCTATTTGATATTTGGCTAATCGCGCTTTGATATGAATTTCAAGCTGTTCTACTCGGCAAAAATAATTGCTACTCAAATCTAGCACAGTTGAACTTTCATAACTAGAACTCAAATCCATTTTTCATACCATTTTCTGCTCGTTTATTATTAAATATGCTTGGATAACTTGATACCAACCCGAAAATTTTAAATTTAAAGACCTTGATTTAGTGTTTGGTTGATTTTCACAACTCTTACATAACAATTATATATTGAAATTGTTTATCGCATCAAATTAGGACATCAATAGATTTACAATACCATTGAATAGAAATTAATTTCAAGACCCAATAACGAGCATATTCATGGACCCGAATAACATATTTTGTAACAATAGTAAAATTGACACGCCAATCTCAAAGCGATTAGCCATTCAAGACAAAGTAAATTCTCTCAAGCAGAAAATCAAAACATGACTTGTTTGTTTTGATTTTCTTCTTGAGAGAATTCGCTGTCTTTGACAGCTAATCGCTTAGAAATTTTTAACAAAATCGCCTACAGCTTCGAAACGAATTGCCCAACTTTTCCCATAATACATTTTCTGGGCTCATTTTACTTTATTTATTCATTTTACAACACAGTGCTCTTCCGCTTATGGCGATTCGCCCAGTTTTTCTTGGCCTGATAAATTGGCAAACACCTCAAATTTGTTTGGGACGTCCGGTATTAATTTTTATGTTAACTTTACAAAGGTTTCATAACTTTTTTCAGGTTTGCGACAACTTCAATTTCGGAGTGGTAGACTTAACTTCGATTCATTTGTCAAAAAGAAAAATGTATGGACCTGATGGATTTTATCACTGTGAAAGTTTTATAGACGTATGATATTGATGCACATAAATGAAAATAATCGTACGTATCAGTCTTTGAATTTTAACAACGTAGCACTGCAGTTTGAGTTTCGGCTACTCGACGGTGACGGCGACGGCAAGAAGAACATCAGAGACACAAGAATTAACAATAACATAGTGAAGAACTGGTCATATGATGTATGCATGATATTAAAATGAAAAAAATGCATAGTGCATATTGTTATTGCCATATAGGCTTATAAAAGCTACAAAGGTATTGCAAAACGTACTTAAAATTCACAGAAAAAGTCTGAAAATTCCATAGTATACTGGGTGAGTAAGGAAACACACAATGTTTTTTGGTGCTCTTAAATTTTGCGAGGAAACAGTCGATCATGAAATAATGTGTTATTAATGGAATCATGTGCTCTTTAGCTGTGTGTACGTGTATTGCGATATTGCGAAATTTGCGTGCGTGATATTTCATTTCCCCCTGAATATAATACGAGATCATAAATGCACTCAATTCGTGCACTCACAATTAACCAGCGTTGGTCAAAGTTTACACTGCAAACGAGCAAAGTAGATTGAGATACCGATTTTGACCAAATGAATTTTCCCATCTGAGTTAGCCTCTCCGGCACACAACGGACTGATTATGAACCTCGCAAAAATTATGAAATTCCAAAAAAACTCGTTTTTACTCACATGGTACATATTCAAGTGAGTTAATGAAAAGAAAATGAATGGACACAATATTTGCAAAACTTGTGAAATTTCATAGCTTAAATAGTTAAAAATCTATTTTCAAGGGACTTGAAATAGCCACACGTAAACATCTGAGTTGTCATCCCCCTTTTGCTGAATCAATATGTGCTTCAAATAATGAATGTTATTCCGTATCATGTGCAACACCCCTCAAATTTAATGGATTTCATTTGAGTCACCTTGGCCATGCTCGATCAATCAACGTGCGAAACATTATACCTTCAGGGGTTAACTTCGGGGGGGGGGACGTATTAACGTTGTTTTGACATTACGTCTTTGGGTAATTTTATTGATTAAAAATGTTTTCAAAATCTCTAGACTAGTTCACTTTAATACCCCAAGCTGATAAAACAAATAAGATATCGTTAGAACTCAAAAGTATATATGAATTTTAAAATTATAAGGTGTCCTCTGCTTGCCAATACCAGCAAATACCGAAGAATTCACAAGACATTTAGAAAATAATCTATATATAAGAAAGTGTATTTTCCAAGGTAGTTTACGGGATAAAGAGGCATCGTCAAGGGACGACTTCATTTTGAAAAACTTGCAAAACTAGTTCCTGAAAAACATGCACAATTAGTTCTTGAAAAACTTGCCCAACTAGTTCTTGAAAATCTTGAAAATCTTGAAAATCAGTCTTGGGCAAGTCTTGGGGCCCAGAATAAGACGACTGGTATTTCAAAATTTATGACAATTATCAATATTTTTGCTTATCTATGATGAGCATCTATCTTTTCCCTTATATAAATTTTCTAAAAAAAACTTCTTCGTCAACATAAATTTTCAAATTGCGATGACACAATTCTTTGATCGTCAACTGTTTTTTCTAAACTAAGGTGAAACGCCGGCTTTCCGGGAAATTGCATAAAGATATTTTCCGAATCTCCAGAACGAAACCTGATCTTGGAAAATATAAAGGACATCACGGGAATATCTCTTCTCTGTCTGATTTCATTTTTACGCGAGCAAAAATCAAAAATCCTAGATGGCTCATTTTACTCTGTCTTGCTCAAATTTATTTTATTTGTTTGACTGCTTGTACTATCCCCTGCAAAACGATTGACAACAGCTTAGACGGAATGTGTCTGTTACTTGAGGTAACTTAACAAGTATATTGTAGCGGGGATCTGCCATTTTTAGGGGTACTTTTTTCATTGACAAATACGGAATTATTGGCATTTATTTTCACCAAAGTGGGTAGGTACGCGGAATTATGGGTATACATTTTGAGAAATTATGATAGAGACTCGACTCACATGCATGAATTTGAATCAAAATGATAAACCTGACCATCTTTCTAAACTACAATATTGTGCTTGTATTCCTTGATTCTGTCTTTTTCAAATGTTTCACGTGTTTATTACCAATTTGTTCTCATATTTGGTAACACGAAATTATGGGTCCCTTTTTCTAAATGATGACCCAAAATTATGGCCTCGCACATCCCTATCATTTTATCCCCGAAGATACCGAAGCTCTGTTAATATGAAAATGTTCATTAACTTGAAACTGGAATGTACAAAAATATATATGAACACGGTAATGACGATCAGTTGGATTGAATCAAATTTTTAGAATAAAATACAGCGTAAAATAATAAAACAAACAACTAGTAAGAATAAGAATAAATGCAACAATGGAAAAATGCAGCATTTTCGAGCAAAGCAACCATTTGTTATATCAAACAGCAATTTATTGTTGCCTCGTAACCAAACAAGGTTATTCGGCTAGGGGCAGAAAGCTGGTCCCCTAAAGTTCCCAATAAATACGATCTGCATTGGGGAAATTTCACTGTTGACATTATATCACAGCGAAACAATTGCAGAAAATACAGTGGCCAGTATCTAAGTTGTGTTTTCAAAAGCTTGTATATTATATCGTATACCCCCAATTTATATCTCGTTGCAGCAAAAGACTACTGACCCAACCCCCTCCCTCTTGCACTGATCTTGATCGTTCTCTATTTAAGCGATAACATCGGATACGAACTCAATAGTTTCAAAGCAATGCTTCGGCGTGGCCCTTGTCAGTTTTAGACAACCGCTTTTGACGAGGTCGTTTTCTTTCATTAATTGTAATAAAAAGAGCGACGGCCACGATTAAAAACAGCATTATACCTCCAGATATTCCTCCAAGTAAAGCGTAATTGCTGGCTTCCTCAGCTGTGCTTGCTGCTTTAACTGAAACAAAGGAAGATAAACATAAGTAAAGGCCCTGCTCACCTAGACTTGCTACACGGTCGCAGTATCGCTCCTCCCCAACGCCACCGCCAACAACAATACTGCGATCGTGTAACAAGTATACTGCTCACCCTGCTCTGTTTTTCCATTAAAACAGATAAATTTTGCTCCGTTTTTAGTTTTGCGTTCGCATTAATATGGTATGAAAACGGAGTTTTAGAATACAGGTCGTTTTGAAAACGCATTACTTTTGGTATAAACGCCAAAAAACTTTTAAAAACGCCAACAAACATTTATTGCTATTATTCTTGTTCATATTAAAACGGAATAGTGGGGAAAACGGGGTTTCAAATCGACACTATTTTCAGCACCAAAATTCAGGTCGATGCTAGATAATAATGGCAATGAGTACACACAGCACAACAATTCTACATGAAATGTGATGTAGTGATATAGCACACATTCATAAAGTACAAATTTCACGAATTTTTTCTCTAGATGTTCCATGATAATTAAAATAACTACAAGATCAACAAAATCCACCAAAAAATCTCCCAGATACCATATGCAGATAAAGATAATGGGTTTATTTGTGGGATGTTATTATAAAATGAGAAATATAAACTCTTATCCGTTCTTTCTCCTGCATTAAATCCCCCCCCCCCCCCCACCACAACTCAATCGGAAAAGTTAGCTACTTCTAGCACAAATCAAAGGTCTATCCCTTTTTAAACATAAAGATTAACAAGTAAACGATGTTGATCTTTTTAAATTGCTATACTGACCTTGAATGTTTAAAATGATGGATTTTGCAGGGCCATTCCCAAGCATATTGTGTGGCAGACATTTTATAGTTGCTTTGTGGTTTTTTGCAGCAAAATCCTTGTAGTTAATTTTTGGAATTGTGTACATGCTGGTTGATGTGTTGCTAAGCACCGTCTCAACTGAATTCAAAATCTTGGAGATTTTATAGATTGGTGCAGGATGTCCATTTGACTTGCAAGTGAATACTACACTGTCACCATTCAAAATAGTTGTTTTCGGAGTTGTGAAATCAATCATGTCTGGTTTGTCTGTTAAAAATAAAAACAATTAAAAAAAATGCTCCTATATTTCTCCGATTGTCCGATAATCTGTTATTTTTTCACTATTTTGAGGTTTTTTTCGTGAGCAAACTGGCATTTTGCATTTCATTAACAAACCGGACAAGTGGTGTTTTTTGTTCAATTTATGGAACCGCTGTAATGTAAAGATGGAACCTATGTAAACTCTGTGGTGATTTTATTTTACAATAAGTTGCAACTTTAGATGCCAGCATATGACGAAGAAGGAAAATGTCACCTTTGTCCCAAAAACTGGTTGCTTTTGGATATAAATAATTGAAATACTTCATAAGCAGTTTCAGTTTTTTTTTTCAAATAGAGTCGAAAATTTTACAGTATTTGCCCGCCCCTGGTGGGAAGCTTTCTGAACTTTATAAGGATTTCGTTCCATGCCTTAAAAGCTGAGTAAGAAAATCCTTCTTAGCATACTCCAGATTATGCTTTGGAATTTGAAGATTTTCACCGTTACCGCGCCGTGTACACTTGGGATCATCGTTTGGAAATCATTCGACAAAATTTTGGAAAGGGGTTCGTCCATGATCTTCTGTAGATTTACCATAAATATATCCGATCAACACTCAAACAAGATAAGTTGATTGACATTAGAGAAATTGTTTGACCATTCTTCTATTATCCCAATTGTATTTATGATACAGCCCAGTTTTTGCGATATATTTCTGGCATAAGTTTAGCCTGGATTTAAATTTAAATTAATCCAGGAGTAAACGACTGAATACACAAAACAAAGAGAGGCTATGAAAGAACAGAAGTTAACAAACAAAAAGCTATAAAAATTAACATAAGCTTACAACGAACAGTCAACGAGACTGTTTTCGTGTTTTGAGAGCCTGGGACGCCATTATCTGCGACACATCTGTACTTCCCATGACGAGCTCGCGTTGCCTTTAAAAACGTTTTTGAACCTTTAGTAGCATCGACCACTTCGCCATTTGGAGAATAAATCGTCATTTTGGGTTGCGGATTGGCGGCAATCACGATACATTTCAAAGTCGTATCAGAAAATTCACTGATGACGCTTGGAGTAAAAGCCATGTTTAACATTGGTGGTACTGCAAAATAAAAACAAAAAAATTTAAAAGATAGAAGTGAAGAAAATGAAAATACACAATTGCATAAAGATGGCTGCCGAGGTTAACTTTAACGTTACATTCTTTCAATGGTTGAATTTTGATAGATTCAATTTCTGATTCCATTATGGAACGTAATGCATCACGGTAAAATTACCTTCGCAGCCATCCTTATATCGTAACTGTGTATCTTAGAATAAAGTTTGGAGAAATATTCCATACACGTTGTCTGGATACCAAGTAAAGCTTTAGCACACACAAAGAGATTTTTAAAATAATCAAAACTCTTAGATGAAACATTAGAAAACAGCATTTTAAAAATGAATTAGATTATCAAATGGATAATTTGTAATGTTACATAAATGCATTATTTTGTCATTTTTGTATCTTAAAATCGTCGTCATTATTCCCATTCGTAGAATTCAATATTAATTAAAATTCCAATTTATTCCCATCAAAGATTTGTAACTGAATAAATTTCCACCAAGCCATAACATATTAAATCATAATTGCACGTTTCTCATAGAAGTTGGAAATTGGAATCCGTATGAAATAATTTGACGATTCAATCATATACTGACCAAATATGGGGGCAAAATATTACATAAGAACAAATAAACAAACAACAAATAATAATTATCCAACTCACCTTGAATGTTTAAAGTGATGGTCTTTGCAGGGCCATTTCCAAGCACATTTCGTGGCATACATTTTATAGTTGCTTTGTAGTTTGCAGCATAATCCTTGTAGTTAATTTTTGGAATTGTGTACACGGTGGTTGATGTGTTGCTAAGCAATGTCTCAACTGAATTCACAATCTTGTAGATTTGATAGTTTGGTGCAGGATGTCCATTTGACTTGCAAGTGAATACTACACTGTCACCATTCAAAATAGTTGTTGTTGGAGTTGTGAAATCTATCATGTCAGTTTTGTCTGTTAAAAATACGAACAATAAATGCTGGTGGAAACTATTTAAATGTCTTATACTACTAATAATCATTTTACTCGACATACTACACAGTCATCTCTTCGCATCTATTGCATTATGGTCAGAGCTTTAAGCCTCGTTCCGGAGGCCTTATCATTTGACTGTTCAGACACTCAACTACGTGTTGTAAAAAAAATCTTTGGTGACGATTGTTGGTTGATAAATTTGACTACTATAGACCCGACCCTCTATTTCAAAAATCTGCTGAGAAAATCTACGGGCCTGGTGGGGAATTTCCCCACTAGTTTGTTTGTTGCAATATTCCCTGCCAACTGGCTCATTTTCATGAACACAAACATTTTCATTTAAATGTTTTCTTCCAAATTATTTGTCTGTATTTTTCGGTGTGCGGTCTTCGTCAATGAAATGAAGACGGCACACCGAACCAACTTTACGAAATAATTTCACTTACAATTAACAATGAGTGTCATACTCGAAGAAATAGACTTTTTCGTGTTTTTAGCATGACATGAATAGACGCCTGCTTCGTTCGTTGTTATGTTTGCAAGCAAGAGGTAACTGCCATTTTTGTTGATACTGACACCATTCTTCCTCCATTCAATTATCGGTGTTGGACAGCTAATTGCAGAACAAGTTAACGTCTCTGATGCACCGACATTTACAGTTTTAGATATTAAACCAGCAGATGTTAGTGTGATTGTATCTGGAAAGCCAAGAAAATTGAAAAAATATAAACTTCGTATTGGTTAAGTTTGTAATAAGCAATTTAATTTCATATATAATTCAGATGTGTGGAATAACTAATATACATATATATGTAAGGTAGAGGCGGATACAAAGTTTCAAGATTATTTCAAATTATTAAGCACACTGAGGCCTTTCAAGCTTTTTCTATCATCAGAGTGTGACTAAGAATACTTTTACAAATGAACTTATACATAAATAGCAGATGGAATGACTAATTCTAGTGACGTCAGTTTAAAATTGCGTGACCAGATCTGACAACTTTTTCCTCGTATGTTGTCAGCAACTTGATATTGCTCAATGTCATAAATACGTAGATTTTAAAGAACGGTTCTTCTAGATTACTGTTTATATTTCCACTTTGAAAAACGTGTTTAGGAAACATGAATTAAGAGGTTTCGGTTCTGGACTCTAAAATATGACAATTCATGCGAAGGCGCAAGTTTGTTGTTTGACAAATGTAGCTATGCGTCCATTGCATAAATTGCAAGATAAAAAATAAACCACATTTTTGCTGTTGCAAAATAGATTTGAATTAATTTTCCAAATAGTGAAAATCGTTGTTTTAAACAAAGAAACAGGTTGAAAGGATATTTTTAAGTTTATATCTTATATCTGTAGTTTTATGCTGGGTAAAGTTTGATTTGGTGTGTTGGCGTTTGAGAGAAATTTTGCGTGTGATAACAATGAAGATATATTTTATGTTTGTTTGAGAGCAAGGATTGTTTTTGAGTTTGCAAACTTTTGTTTTGTAGTATCAGATGAAAAATTATTTAGCAATGAACGAATTGTTGACATAACGTGGCTATATTGTAAGTTTGGATAAAATGTTGTCACCAGAAGAAGTACGTCTGTTTTTATTTTTTTGGGTGCTGGTCCTTGCATTTTAGCCTTTTGAAATGCCTTTCTGATAACCTTTTTAGGGTAATTACAATCTAAAAGTCAAAATTCAAGTTCTTTACAACTCTATCCAATTTACGATGGAGGTTAGCAAAAAAGACTCACAAGACACAGAATCTCTCAATTTCCTGGACATCAAAATAATTCTTCGTGAACATAAATACATCTATCTCTACTGATATCTATTACAAAAAAACCGACCCACATAAATATTTGGATTACAACACACAACAATGCCCATCCTTCTCACATAAAACATACAACTCCATATAACCTTTCAAAAAGAATAATCGTGTTCGTTTCAAACTCTGATCAAATGGAGCTTCGTCTCACAAGGCTAACATAGATTAACTAATATATTGGTAGAATAATCGATGACAAAAAACACACAAAAATTAACAGCACACTGAAGCCTCTCGGGCTTGTGCTCTCTTCAGAGTGTGACTGTGAAATGATCAAAAATCTATAAAAATCAAGGTAAGACGTAACAGAAAATAATAAAATACTTGTTTCCTTTCTTTCCTGGCCAGACTGTGCCCTCTTAACACTGAATTTGTAAACTTGTTAAACTAATTTTTAACGTAGCTTCATTGAACATTCTTTAATCATGCAATGTTTTCAACTGAAGCTTTGGTAATTTTGCGTTTCGTAATTTTTTAACACATCCATTTACATGGCTAATATATTAGTTTTCTCTTACTAAACGTAGCTTATAGTGTGCTTAACTCACTCCTAAAATTTAGTCAGAATCAAATCTAAATAAAAAGTATCTACCTTCAAATTCCTTTGTAATTATTTTAGGAGTTCCAGCTCCCAATGAGTTTTCTGGAATACATTTGTACTTGCCAGAATATTTGCAGTCTGATGCATTGACAGTGAGAATCCCACTCGAAGGATTTCCAACCAACTTATCATTCAGATAAAGCTTGTAATTTGTTACAGGGGGGTTTCCAACTGCGCTGCATTTAAACATGATGTTGCCTCCAAGGATGAATTTTGAAGGACTCACTGAAAATGTTTGGATTTTTGGAAGATCTAAAAGTGAACAAAACGTTTCTATATAACACCAATAAATGATCGCATGCATGTGTGTGTTTTTATGTGATCACATGTATGTAATAACATGTATGTAGTAATAACATGTATATATGTAATCATATGTATGTAATAACATGTATGTAATAACATGTGTGTAATAACATGTATGTAATAACGTGTATGTAATAATATGTATATATGTAATAACATGTGTGTAATAACATGTATGTAATAACATGTGTGTGTGTAATAACGTGTTTGTAATAACATGTATCTAATAACATACACATGTGTATGTAATAACATGTGGTAACAACATGTATGTGTGTATGTGATCATATTTATCTAATAACATGTAGGTAAATACATACATGTGATTCATATAATGATCACATGCATGTAATAATGATTTGCATAAGAATGAAAGCTTTAAAACATATATATAATTTAAACAGTTACACAAAAAAGAATGGAAAGAATACTGAAATCTCATACATTCTACACGCAGCATAGTTGTCTGAACAGGAGTTGATCCAAACTGTGTTTTTCCAGTACAGCTGATGCGTTTTTTGTCCATTGACATCTGTGGGTTTGTGATGTTAAAAGTGCCAGTTGAGATAGAATAATCGCCAACAATTTTAACAGTCTGAGTTGAAATACCAATGATTTCTGATGGATATGTCCAGTAAATAGTAGACATTGGTCTGCTCTTTACGTCACAAATGACAGCCTTGTGTGTACCCTGTCTTGCAGTGACTGATGAATTCAATGGGTTGGAACCAATGACGGGAAGAGCTTCAAAAAACAAAACGGGTTACATAGAACCATGTTTAAAAAAATCAAACTTTATCAAACGATAATGAATGATAGACCATCGAACTTAAACTAAAAACGTCATTTATTATATTTCAAAAAACAAAAGGGAACAAATGGAGGCGAAAATCTAAGTTTATCAGAAAATAGTTTAAAATTCCTTAACATGTAATAGAATTATATAAACATGTGGAAATAAAAAAAACATATTTCAACGTTCACTATATCATCGTCAAATCATTTTAAGAAGCACATTTCTAACTTAATTCAAAATTATAATTCATGTCCTTGATGTGTTCTTTAAAAAATATTTTTTTCATATATTAGATCGTGTTATATCATCCTTATATTAAAATTTCTATTTTCATTAATCTTTTTCTGTATCTATATTTTAAAGTTCGTACAATTTTAAAGTTCGTATAAATATTCGTACAATTAATCGAAATTACATCATTCCCACCCCTTCGCTCCTCTCAGGGTGGTATCAGTTGAGCGGGGGATATATACAGGTCAGTGGGATATCAGTTCAGCCGGAGGAGCGAAATAAGGGCGTATTATTTTGGTACCTTTCTTCAGTCTCTTCTGTTTTTCGCAGACTTCCCAGAGATTAAAAAATGCATTCTTTTGGGCATCTCTCGGAAAAATAGCAGACTTCCGAGCCTCCAGAGCCTTCTGCCTCTGAAGCTGGAACGTTTCAGAGGCTTTCGAGAGATTCTCACTTTCATTTTATGAAAGCAGGAAATCGACCTATAAACGTGTGTAACAATGCGGCGACAAAGCAACTGAAACCTCGCTTTAAATACCGATTGTCCGATTCTAGAAGTCATTCAGATTTCGAATTATCTGCCGTTTTCAGAATTCACATTCCCTTGGCTTCTAGTTTTCAAACTTTCCAAAGTCTACGAATTTCAGAATTCAGAAGATTTTAAAAAGCCAAAAGAATATGCCCTATTATAACAACATACCATAAACACTTTTCAGCTCAATTTCTTGGCTTTTTTTTACTGTTGAAGGTCCAGTAATTGTCTCGCAAAGAAATTTGTCCTTTTCATCGCTGAATTTAATCTTGGATATAGTAACAATATTCCTTTTTGTAACAGTGACTCGTCCAGAATAGTGATTAGCTGTAGTAGCTATGTAAAATGTTTTCGGGGTTATCCAATAACTTGCAAATTTAGTGAATGTAAGTCCTTTTCTATAACCACAAGGAATATTAGTCACACCACTAGGAATGCTTTTTGTATCAAGAGTAAAATTTAGATTTCCACCAACTGCAACATTGATATTAGAAAGTGTCACATTAAGATCATTGCATTCAAATGAAACTGAAAATAAAAACACCCACAATATTAATGAAAATATTATACATAAAAAATACATTTTTTACGTTAATACTTGGCAGTTGACTTGAATTTTTTTGTATAAAAGGACATAAATTATGCAGTAAAAATGGAAATTAAATACTATTGAATTTAAATCAATCTAGCAACTAGCAGCTTTTGCTTTCACAAATATAAAGAGAGCTTTGGGGTTTTCTGTGGAAAATATTGATCTGCAGAGGAAGAAAGCTCATTTTCTTCCGCAGCATATATTTCCTCTGCAGAGACGTTTTCTTTTTACTGATGAAAATAACAGGAGCAATGTTGGGCGTAGTTTGAACCTTTGGAAGACTGGGGTTTAGTTGGGAAAGACTGGGCCCAAGTGGTGTTGAGGTCTGTACGATTTGTGTGTTAAGTCAGGGGTCAGGAACCATGGTAGTTTTGATATACACATATATATTATATACACATATTTTATCGTTTATTTTGAACTATTATATCCTACCGTAAATCCTCGAATTAGCCCTCTCCTTGGGAGCTAATCTGGTGAATGTGTGTGATCTTATTTTTCAAGGAAAATACCCATTACAAATTATATACAGATTGGCACCCGGCCCTCTTTTGTTAAATGCAAAATCTTTATTCGAGCTGAGTATCTCTGGTTTACAAAAATTTACAAAATATATACTTCATATGTTATTTCTTGGCAATATTTTACTGTAAATAGTATGCGTTGGGATGTTAAATTTCAACTTTAAAAAACTTACCAATGCATTAGTATATCACTAACATAATATTATAGTTTGCTTCAAAACACTTCATGCCTTTGCAAACTCAAATGGGAACATGAAGTCCATGATATTTTTCAATAACTTTCAAAAAATTTAGGCCCTGACCACGTCAAAAAGAAAGTTGTTTGATTGCTTATGTTCTATTACTTTGATTTTCGTTGTTAGTTTGTGACATGGAAAAGCAAGGATGATCTTAAAAATAAATAGTCAGTTTTGGAGAAAAACATTGCTGGTGAGTATGGTATGAAAGAAAAGTGCACTGTACAGATTACTCCTGCAAATGTACTGAAAGTCCTGCATGCACCACCACAAAGAGCACAAAATTAATTTGCTGATTTTTGGCAAGTATTTAGGTTATGACAATCACATCATAACACAGATAGGTGAAAAAACCTTTATAAAACAATTGCATTCATGTTTGAAAAACAATGTATAAGATATAGGTTTGCAAACCCTAAAAGCACAGTAACTCCCACCCATTATGGGAAGATGCAGATTACAAAACCTGTTGAAGCGAAACTTCACAATTTTTTTCCAAATTGTAAAACAAACTATTTGGCCTTAAGATTTTTGCTCAATAATCTGAGATGTAGACTGATTCAATTTGTTCCTCGACAACAAGTTTGCTTTTACCCAGCATAGCAGAATAATCGCTTAATCGCCTGAAACATTGCCCTGTTGATTTTATGCAAATTAGTAATATTATGAAAATATCATAATAAAAGAGTAGCCATGTCCTAATTTGCATAAAATCAAAAGATTGGCATTTCAGCCAATGACAAGATTATTCTGCACTGTTTTTAAAGCCAATTCAGATTGTGTGGCCAAGATCCACAAAAATCTAGCATTGTAAAAACATACATTTTAAGGTTTTTGGATCATGAAATTCCCATTTTATTTCAAAACAGACATCCCAAAAGATCCATCACTGGTTAAAAACAAACTGTTTGACATCATTTTGAATTATTGGTACATATTGAGGCAGTATCTTTGCTACCATATTGGGACCAATGGAACTTTACATTTAACAAATATGACACTTATGATCCACACTCACTGTCAGATCTTTGCAAATAACATCTGGTGTGTTGTTTTTAGTTTTTAGATTAATGTATGTATATGTATTCTACTGTACATTTCAATACTATGTCATAATTTCATAAATAAAAAGCATATCAAATTCTTACCAATGCAGCAACACAATACTGCAATAAATGATACAAAATTCATTGTTATGGTCTTCATCTTTTTTCTTTGGTGAGACTGTGGTATCATTCACTCAGATATATTACTCAAAACTAAAAGAGCAGAACATTGTTATTTAAAAAGGATAATTTGATCATCTACAAAGTTGAAAATTAACTGCCACCAAGGCTAATTGTAAAAGGACACATTTATCAATAAAATCTATCCAAATTGTTAGATTCTAAAAACATTTTATTAAATAAGGAAGTACCTACAATACAATGAATGTGGCTTATTACTTCCCTGATCCTTTTATGTCAAAACATTAATTCCAATTAAAAGCAAAAACATTAATGCATTAATACTTAATGCCAAAATGTTATTGATTGCAACCTGCTGTCTTATGCACATATTGATTTTGTCTTGTCCAACAATTATATATGTTATATCTTCAGCTTTTTCTTTTGAAAGCCTGTGTTAACTGGTAGATATTTCACAAATTTGACCAAACAAAAAATTTTCCCAAGCCTAGGGCACCCTGCTGATTAATTGTACTGACTTCATAAAAACTTCTATCTCGCTCAGCATCAGTTTATTTATTCATTCAAATCTGTAACAGCTGCAAATTTCTGGAAAGCATCCAAGAACAATAATGCACTGTTTATTGTGATGTTAGATGTGATATCATGTATGTATCATATGTAGATTGCTTTTGCTTGGAAATAATTTAAACAAATTAATGAATTTCCCAACCTGCCTAATTTAAACTGCTAATTTTTTTCCCCATCCCTGGTTTATTAAAACACTGAAGGGTATTTAATTCCCAGTTTCCCCAGATTTCTACTTTCTAGGAATTCCTACTGAAATCTTAAAAATTTTAGCTCTATTTCCAAATCAGATCAGGCAACAAAAAGTTCAATACTGTAATTAAATTCAATAAATACTCATGGCATGCAAATTTTTCAAAACACAATTTAAAAATCAATTCTAGATAAAATAATTCATGTTTTCTGCGAGTCTTATTTGCGGGTGGGCAAGTCCAATGTGCAAGGGCCATAATTGGGGTATAACACCCCCCTGGATGGCATGAATTATATTGGCAAAGTTTCGAAATTTTGTTATTGGCACATTTTAAAATGAATAGTTTCCAAAAAGTTAAGAATAAGAGGCAATGCCCATTTTCAGCAGTATACATCCAAGTATATTTTGAGTGCGTGCAAGAGACATGTATGTACACATAATTTTTATTATATAACTATTGTTTTTCTATTGTTCATTTTGGCTCTGTATGCGCGGTGTACACATCCTAAATTTCATACTGAATTCTCAGTGCCATGCCCATTTTCTCAGCAAATGTTTTGTCACCCCCCCCCCCCCCCTCCATCAAAAATTTCTTCGCAACCGTCAAAGAAATCTTTTGAGTCGGGCGCGCGTTGAGCGTTTGGGCAGAAAACCAATTCAAAAATGCTCTATAAAATATACAATCTATGTGAAAATTTTAAGCTAAAGCATAAATAATTTGATTTTAGCATCGAAGAATAGTTTATTCGATGTTCGAAAGTTAGTTTTTGAAAGAAAAAAAGACTCCAGAGATCAATTGAATGGCGCCCACCTATCATTTGATTGACCTTCCTCGCAAAAACTAATTAGGCCTAATTGAAAAAAACAAACATTGGATTTATTTTGCTGTTTGTATTTTGCTAAGTTTTACACGAACCAAATATATTTTTGTCACCCGCTCTATCTAAGACCTATAAACTCTATGAAATTATAAACTTTATGAAATTACAAACAACAGCGGCAACCTTCACCAGTTTACAAACCTTTTACATCAACTGAACTGTGAACCTTTCCTGTCAGCCTGTTTCGTCTCTCTGGTGGGTGTGACCTGTGACCGTGACACGCTCTGCTGTCTTTCACAAGGAATTTTCAACTGATTCTTGATGTTTTGTTCTTGTCGTCAACGTTTTGTGTTTGATGTCAAGAAGCTTTTATTCTGACAAACTGACAGCGAGAACCTTTTCGCACTTGCACAGTTTTGATCGTTGAACTCTCAAAGCTCAAAGGTGAAATTACAGTCGCAGGGTATATAAGCCAGGCAGGCCGTAGGACCCCGAATCTATGTGTAGGTAAATAAACCAGACCGTAGGATCCGAACCTATGCGACAATGAAATTCTAAATAATGGTGAAATTGAGAAAGATATGAATGAATATGGCTTACAATGCGAACATAATGAGATTATGAAATGTTAGCAACATAGAAAGGAAAAAAGTTTGCAAAATCAACAAATTCATAAATAAAGAACTAAAAAACTGCACATATGACCAAACTTAGATTCTTTAAAAAATAAAATAATTACGAGGAAGAAATAAATAGAAGAATGCAGTAGGGCAGAAGTATCAGTAGTAATAAAAACAAGCTTAAATATGTAAAATTTCATATGCAACTTCAAAATAAACAAGTCAAGGACCGGGGGGGCTCTCCGAAAGTGGTGGGGCTAAAAAGTGGTAATCGGCACCGCGGTCTTTACAAGTACAAGTATGTCCAATACGCCAAATAGAAGAAGATACTACTGAACCCATTGAACATAACTTTGAATGCAGGAAAGAAGATGATACTTGATCAAAGACTAATATCAAAAACAAGAACACACAGAGCAGCTGAGCTGTCACCGGATTGCTAATTAGTGCATATAAATGGATAAATTAAAGATTAAAACTGGAAGATATACTAATAAAAGGAAAAGAGTTGAACAATATTTAAGAGCATGACACTACTGCACAGCAAATCCAAAATATGATGAAATTCATTACATATTTGATCGTGCAAACAATTAGTTATAATTTTGAAACAAATTTTTTAAAGTACTGAAATAATCTTGAAAAACTAGAACTGTTTAAAAAGATTCTTATCAAACCGGATAAAAAACAATACTTAGAATCTTTTAATTATAAATATTAACGATAATAATGAGCGACGTTTCGATGTCATCTTAACATCATTTTCAAGCTAAATGAA
>JAYJMH010035878.1:0-16063 GCA_036873815.1 Phacellophora camtschatica
TGAAGACTGTTGAAATTTTGGCAAGAATTCTTTGGCAAGGAAATTATGTTAAGTTACGAATGGCCTGTACTGTATAAATGTGTTCTCCAAAGTCTTTTAGACAGTATGGAGCAAGAATTTTGAACACCTTACCTATTTCATTGCGGCAATGTGACAGTATTGATTCTTTTAAAAGTAAATGTAAAAATTACCTTTTGTTAAGTATGGATGGATTTTGAAATAGCTTTTAACTGTTATTATATATATATATATACATATGTCATTACATAAATTTCGTACTAGGCTTTTACTACTTTTTTGTCTTTTAAGTTATTATTAGGTTTTTTGTACTTTTACTTTGTGAACCAAACTGTAAACAAGTTTGTAATTCACGTTAAAGATTGTTATACATACATACATAATATGCAGCTTGGAAAAGAGTTATTCTGGATAAATTGGGGACACATACCTTTTCTGGGGAAGAGTTGAGAGCAATTAAATTACAGGTGGGGGAAAAGATAAAAATTCAGTTGAAGTATGGAATGTTGCAAAGAATAAAGCCACTAATAAAATTGATTAAAAAAATTTTTTTCAATGGATTTCCAAAAAGAAAATGAAAAACAAGCAAAATGGAACTTTGTCAAATTTATGTTCTTTGTTGTGCAAGAAGGATCTTTTGTAGGCATTGTTGGAAACAACATTCTAGTTTGGACATGAATTCTTCATGCAAAAATAGGCATTATCAGTGACGAACAAATGGTTCAAAACAATAACCCCAAAAACTTTGTTATCGCACATTGAATCTTGAGCATTTTGAATCCAACATCAATCAATTCAGTTAAAATCTTCTCCTTACTACAGACATTAAAAAATATAACAAAACTAAAATTTCACAGCTGAGGACAATAAACAATCTAATTAACATTATAAAGAATTTTCTTTTCATTTTAGTACTTTATTTCATTGCTGGCGAGAAGATGCGTTGATTGGTGCCAGTAGAAATACATTTCTTTCTCAAAAAAAACACTTTTCGTGATATGCAATCAAAACACAAGTACATAGATTAACATTGTTCGGTTCGATTGAGAAAACATGTTTTGTTTACCATGATTAAGACATTTTGGTGCATTTTTCGAATCTTTTTCCTACCGAAGGGGTGAATCAAAGCATTTAAGGGGTGAATCAATTCAAAACTTCTAATGTTTTGTGTCTTGTGCATAGCGCATCAAAGCGTGCAGCATGTGAAATTTTTTATTTCTTTTGATCTATCGTTCTGCTGTTGTTCTTGCTGAAAATGCACACCAAAATTCTTCAGTGCACAGAGCAATAATAAATTTCCAGAATAAATCAGTCACAAGGTTGGAAAATTTGGAGATTCCGCAGGAGATTTCTTGGTCAACATCAATATTGTGTCTGCTACTAAGTGTTGGAAGTCTCGAACTTTGTGTCTCACCCATAGATTTTCCTCCGTTTCCAGTGCACATTCATTCCATAATTTATCTCTACTTCAGTCACAGCACAGATCCCTGCCCAAGAACAAAGGATTCTATTGTTTCAATATTTTTTAGTTTCATCGTATACAGAGGGTGCGCACCTCCATCCACGCCAAAATTGGTGTCCCTGTCTCAAACAACAAACCAAAAATACTAAATAGGCCTAATAAATAATAATACAATAAATCTAAATACAGTGATAGTTAAAATAAAGGCCATGCAGTTTTAAAAACAAACCTTGCTGTTTCCTCAACCTTTTCTTTTAGAAATTTACTATTCAGAATCTTTGCCATTTCAGCGATATTTAATTTTAAATTTTGCAACTCATTTCATAAGAACAAGCGACTTTTTCATCACAACAACTTTTAAGACAGCCCGCCATTACTACAGCGCTCAAAAAAGTAAAATTTTCATCTTAAAATTAATTTCCTTGATTTTGATTGGCTCGTTTATCGTAAAAGTAGCCTGGACTCTAGAGACCTGGGGACACAAGAGTACCTCTGCAAATGGAGAAAGGTGTTTTTTTTGATAAAAGTTTGTAATTTTTTTGTGTAGATTTATTCAATATTTCTCGCTTGATTTATTTATTCGCGTGATTAATGCTGAAAAATTGTTTTTGACGTTAAGCATCGTTTCTTCTGTGAACAATTATTTGTTCAATGGAAAGGACCAATGACTAGGTTTAGTTTTTACAAGCATAAAAAGTGGTGCTCTGTAGTCTGTTGTGTTTAAAAAAGTTTCTCGAAAGTCTGCGCTTTTGGTGTGTGGAACGCATAATCAAGTGCACAAATCCATCAATAATTGTTTTTTGTGTGCGTACAATAGTCAAGAAGGGACCAACCAAGTTAATTTTTATTCTGCGAGGGACAAACTTTTTATATATTTGTTTAATATCATTTATCAACACACACACAGTGCCGTCGGAAGCTGTTCCAGATTGGAGGCTCATTGTTCTCAGAACCATAGAGAACAAAGGTTTAAATAGTCCATTGTTTTGATTCTCCATTGTCTTTTAAGTTATTGGGAGGCTACAAAACCCCAACGGTACTGCAACAGAAGATGCAACAGAAATAAATGTTGTCCTAGCAGGCATGGAATAAAAGGTAAAAGTAGGGACTCTAAATAAAGGAATAGCTGTTGATAACAGCAACCAAAATGCCTCAACATTTTTTGAGGGCAATATTTAGGAAATAGTTGATATGGCAAGCAAAGGAGTGAAACAACTCAACCTTTTGATTTTCTGGGGGAAATTGTTGTAAAACCATACCATTCAGACCCGCCACATTGGAATCTATGCATGTTGTGCAGGGGGTGCATTTTCTTTCCCAAAATTGTGGGATTATAAATATTTTAGGGTTGAAAATTACACGGTTGAGATTTTCGACAAAAAAGGAGCACACATACAAAATCAAAATTTTGCTGTTTACACAACATTTATGATGTCAAAATATTATATTCTGCGGTTATTAATGATTTTACAACAAACTGCACAGCTGCAGGGAGAAATGGATGGGAGAGAAATCCCCCTGTGCTGGGCAACAATTCCAATCTTGCAGATTAGCTTATTATTCTAAAATTTGTTAGACACACAACTGTTGTTGGTGCACTACAAATCTTGGTTGGCACAGGGGGCAAAGCTATCGATAAATGGGAGAACATTTTTGGAGCCACACCTACACACAGTTTCGAATGGGAAATATTTCCCTCTCTGCCAACAAAATGTTGCTTGATCTAGAAACAATTATTGGTCAGGAAACAAATGTACCCAGCATTTGAAAAGTGCAATTTTGACATATCTAAAACCATGCCTTTCTTCTATCATCATTGATTTCAGCTCCTCAAAAACTCATTTCTGCCTTGTCAAACTATTTTCAACTAGTGCATTCCAAGTTTACGAATAAAAACTGAATTTTCAAGGCCACAATTTACTGAACCTGAATATGCCAAGGTTGGATAAAGTTGGGATCTGCATTAAGATACAGGTATGTAGGCACAAATATGCTGGCATGCTCCAACTTGTATCTATTTAGCGCAGTGAGAAATTTGTTTTGCTCCACAAGCACATTACTTCAAGTATAGACCAGAGGTGTTGTATTACTCATGGTTGCAGACAAGAAAACATTGTGTACCTTTATCAATTACACCCTTTTAAACCAGGGCTGGGCAATGCATTTTACCTCCTGCATTTTACCAACATTGTCATTCCTAATGATGGGAATAAATTTTCAGTTTTTTGGAAAGATCATTGTAGAATTTAAGTGAGTGATTGTAATGTGCTTAGCCTGCAAAAGTCTTAAGGTGACTTGTTTCCAACACAAACCCCGGCAAGCTGGTACTCATTTTACCAACCTTGGAAGGATGGAAAGGTGAGTGAACTTTGAGAGAGGTGGCTAACCCCGGTCACTCAAGCAAGAGGCAGAAATGCTAACCACATGCTCCATTTCTTGTTTTCTTTGAAGAATTGACAGTAACGGTGATGAAGCCCATCCTGGGGATTTTAGGGGGCTTAGATTTCAAAGTTTGAAAACTATGCAGGCATGTTGTTTTAAATTTATTGCATAATAATCTGGCTTTTTTGCGACATTGTTTTATCATTTTTTTCTTTTTTGCATTGTGCATTTGCAAAATAAGATGTTGTTTTTGCATGTCAATATAATTGTGCAAAAGGGCACAAACTTTCTGGGTAGGTGGCTGTTATCGATAAACAGCCAAAAAAGATTCTAATAGCAGAATAAAAAACTGAAAAGTAGTTTTATTGTGTGGAGACCAATTTTTAACGAGATAACAATATTTATCAGGGTTTTTATAATCTCTACATGTTCTTGGATTTTTGTTTGTTTTTGGTGAAAGTTCATTTATTTCCTTTTGTTCATGTGAAAGTGTCAGACAGAATTACAAGCCAAAAATCTTGCATCGCAATACATTTTTCCAATGCGCACCTAAACTATACTTTCAAGAAGGATCTACTGTTGCATGAGAGTTTATAATATTTTTTGGAAGTTTTATGACTGTAATTTTTTGTTTCTTTATTTTTTGTGTGATCATACAATTTGTTTTTGCATAAGTGCAAGAAACTTTGAGAGGCACTAATATGATGAACTATTTTCTCCATGTGTTTTTGCAATTGATTTGAACAGCTTCAAAAATCTGAGCAAATCAATTGTGGAAATGTCATTCTTGTGTATTTACGATGATGACCAAAATTGGTCAATGCTTCTGTTTGCTTTGTATGCACTATCTCCTGGCCTTAAGAATTGTTCAATCATATTTTTTCCCTCTTCACAACACACAGATTGACAATTTCTTCTACAATGTTTAGTACTTAATGTAGAAACTATATGACAAATCACTTTTTACTCTCATGCAAACTTTTTGTGTGTTGACACATGTCATTTACAATAGAAGCATATTCAGTGACCTTCACCTAAACTTGCTGTAACTTAAACTTCTTGTTAACCATTTTTGCATTTTTGGGAGTCTGCGGAAAACACAAATACTTAAATTAAACAAACTGAGGTTTCATTTTGAATGCATAACAAAGTTTGAGTTTATGAAGAAGGATGGAATAAAGTTGTTTATAAAATGCAATTTAGAATGCATTATCAAGTTGAGTATGTATATTTCACGAGCTATAGAAAGTATGCAACAAGCCAGTGCTTGAGGATGATTTTACATGAATTACAATGTTTGTAAGGGAAAAGGTGTAAGGGAGGGATGGGACTTCACTTACATAAAGTAATTTTTTATTACATGGAATTTTTATGCACAAAAATGAAAATTATGAAATCTAAAGGAATAAAATCATGAATTTGTTTTTTAGTTGTACTTTATTGAATGTCTGCAAAAGATATATTGATAGAATATCAGAAAATGCTGTGATAGTTCAGTTGGATTAAGTTTTGTGTAAAATGTAAGTTGCACTGATAAGTTTTATGTTAATAAGAATCTTAGTGGAAAATTACTTAAACAGCTAAAGATATGAATAAATAAATCAGAATTCCTAGTGAATATTTGTCAAACATCGAAAGAAGAACTACAAACAACTAAATCCTGAGCACCTACTTATTTTGTTTCAAAATATATCTTGTTAGTATTTATTATAGTTTAATTTGGTTTGATTTACAAAACAAAATGATTTCAAATTATAATGGCTGAGTGCATATGTTTGAAATTGTGAAAAAACCAAGCAATATAAACACACAGGCTTAGAAATGATTGTAAAGTTGAACCAGTTGACACGGTTTAAAATAAAAACACTGTATAAATGTTTTGACTGCAAGAAAACAGAAACTGCCAAACTTATACAATTAATTGAAACATTTTGAACCAGCGCATGTAGGTAAAGGTAGGATAATGCATGCAAAAAAGCAAAAGTATTATCATTTGATGATGCACAGTGTTATGAAGAAAAATCTTTGCTTTACGCATAACTAGCTGTTTTACTGTCCAAAGTCTGTGTCGTCAGATACAACAATGAAAGAAATTAAGCCACAAGAGAATATAAGATTTAATTTACACCATGCTGTTTATTGAATAGTTATGCTTGGTGTTCAATTAGGTATAGATTGAAACGGCTAGATCTATTTGAAAGCTTTTATTATTTTTTATCAGTGTTAAAGATTTCAGTCTTGCTTGGTAGAATCAACGTCTTACTATAAAAAAAACATGAGAATACAATGTAACTATCTGCAGGTGTGTAAAACTTTGAAAAATTATTAAACAGGTTTGAAACTTTATAGAACTTTTGAAACTTTTTCGTTAGATGCAATACATTTTTCTGAAAGCCTCGGAACACTGTGGAGTTCTATTAGAATCAATTAAACATTGAATCAATATATTTCCTGATTAATGTGACAAAACCTCTTTCAATGGCTGAAACTTGATGATTATAAATTTCATTCTTCATAATATAGTTTATGCCGAAATTTATTGCTCAGAATGAGGGAAGAAATAATAATAATTAAATTTTCAAATGTTAACAGTAATAGCAAGATTGTTGTCTTTTTAGTTTTGCTCTTCTCTTGAACAGAAACTTTCAAAAGTTCAATTGCGATATTGTAACGGATAATATAATTTGACACTTTTTAAATGAAACTAACAATTATACAGATCTAAACTAGAGTAATATAAAAACAAACAAATAGAGTAGTACAAATTGCACTTCGAACATGGTATAGAATTCTATTGAAGAAATTCTATACTATTTTGGAAGTACAATTTTTATTACCCTATTTGTTTGTTCTTATTGGAATTATTGTACAACACGCACACAAAAAGATTGTTATTCTTACATTAATAGTTATCATTATTATTATTACATTAATAGTTATTATTATTATTACATTAATAGTTATTATAAGGTAAGGGTTATCTTTTCTTGTAGACATGATTTTGGTAGATTGTATGTCCGTTGCGCAATGCATTGATTCAGAACAACATGCTGTCTTCTGGGGGTTCATTGCCACCCGGATGGCAACGCTTAGAGACACCAAGAAAATATGGAACAACACAGAAGAAATATGATGTTTACTTTTATACACCAGATGGAACAAAATTGCGTTCACTTCCCGATGTTGAAAAATATTTCAAGGAACGGAAAGATTTGAATAAATTGGAGCGTTCGTGTTTCAACTTTACTACTGTGCAGACGAGCAATAGTTCATCTTCAGATCCTTACGAAAAACCGCTGCGCAAAGTACTTGATCCAAATTATTCAAAGAAATACGACGAGAAGACGGGAACAACCAGCACGGATTCTTTTCTTCAGGATAGAGTGAAAGTTCGCAGCTTGTTTGAAGATTCTCCGTTTAATGTTGATGACCACGCAAAAAAGAGGAGTGTTAGCCATTATTACTCTTCAAGCAAGAAAGAATATTCTAAATGTTTCAGGCTTACGAGTGCACATGATTATTTGGCAAAAGGCAATAAAAGGAAGCGGATAGAAAAGGAAAAGGATATTACTTCAATTGTACATCGAACCAAGAAGAAGAAAAAGGTGGAACATGATTCAAGAATTGATACTGATTCTAAGAGAAATTCATTAGGCACATCTGGAGATGTGAAGCTAGTTTCTGATGTAATTCCAAGGAATGATAACGTTTATGATACGCCGAAGGTATTGAAAATAACTTCCAGAGGTTTGGCTAAACACACGAAGAAAGCTAAAAGAGAAACTGGAGAAAAGCTAATTGGGGAAAAAGCAAATGCAAATTTGAATGAGATGTTCATGTCTGAATGCAAGGAAAAAGACCTGGAAACTAAGAATGATGGAAAAGCTTGTCTCTTGATCAATCAAACTGCAAAAATTTGTAAAAGAAACAATTTGTTTAACGGTGTAAAAGGAGAAACTGTAAAAAGAGTATTGACTAGCGATACAAGAGGATGTTCTTCTAATATCAAAATAAAAAGGTCAAGGAAGACGAAACAAACATTATTGGAACTCCCTAACATAAGAAAGAAGGATAATGGTATCGTTAGAGAAAAGGCTGGTGCAGCAAAAATAAAACCTGGAACGAAAAGAAAATGGAAAAATAAAGCAAATTTAAAAAACAGTGTCACAAGGAGTCTTGTTGGCATTACTGCTCGTGTGAACCAAATAAAATTTGCTGTCAGGAAACGCGTGTCTTCATTGAGACGACAAAGACTTGCAAAGACAAAGGAAGCTCATTCTCTCGTTGATAGTATTTTGAAATGCAAATCAGAGAAGCTGAACGTAAAAAATTTGAAACTGCTTGATAAAGGAGAAGAAATGGACAAATTACCGTCTTTGAAATTTGTGCTAGACAGAGGCAAGAAAGTGCAAAGAAATGCGAAGAGCAGTATAGACAAAGGAAAAACCAAACAAAAGGAGGAAGGCAATGATAAAATCGATGGTGGAAAATCTTCTTATTTCATTACTGAAAGTGTTGGTAAATTTGAAAGATGCAAAACCGTTAAACATGCTGAAATATTGACCAATGGTGACAGTGGAGTTGATCCTACGGCTAGTAGTTCCGCGGGATTTCAATTGGTGTCACAGGAGCAAAAATACAATCTTCGGAGACTTAACGAGGGTAAGGGTAAATGTCATAGTTCAAAAGGGAAAATAGTTGACACTGGAAACATGGACTCAAATGAAAAGCCAAAAGGTCGTAGTTTAAAAGGGCGAATTGTTGAGATTGGAGGAAAAAAGAGCCAGCGTTCTGTACGGGATAAAAGCGAATGCCATACAAGGAAAAATACATTTCTTCTTCGTTCAAGGGTTGCCAAGGCTAAAATTAATGAATCTCCCAAACATGTTGATTCTGATTCCAACAACAAACCAGTCAGTGAGAAGAATATGAAAAAGGAAAAGCGTAGCAAGAGTCCTGAAAAATATTCAGAAAAGTTTCCCAAAAACGCAAAATTTCCTTGCATCAAAGGTGGCGACCACTCGGTGATGAAAAGAGCGCCAGTGGACGATGCTTTTAAAAGATATGCCTGGGAGAGATGTCATAGACAGGAAGACACTCGTGAGTTGATTTTTACGCAAAAACATATGGGTAGAAAATCGATGTCATGTATCACAGAGTGTTGCGGGAGGCTTAAAGGATGGACGAGAATTGCGACTCAACGGCAATGCGGAATGTCATCTGGAATTTGGGATGTTTTTTATGAATCACCAGATAAAACGAGATTTAGATCCAGGCCTGAGGTATTCAATTATATTAAAGCAAATAAAATCAAACGTATCGATATGGGCATGTTTTGTTTCAGTGGAAAGATTTTGAACTTTGAAAAGTCGATTGACAAGAGCAAATACTTTCAAAGAAAAATTAAAGCCGTTAAAAATAAAGGGGAAGAAAGAAATATAGTTCTAAAAAATTCTGCTTCAAAGGAAGAAAAGAAAACAGAACATACAGAATTAAAGGAAAGAAGTAGTGATAGCAAGGAGACCAAGGATTCAAAAAATGAAAATGACGTTAAAATGTGCTGGGTGAGGCATGTCAGCAATTATTCCCTGAGAGTTAGAAATACAAAAGAAACAAAAAACAATGCATCTGATTTTGCAAGGAAAGTTTTGGTAAAAGGAAACATGCCAAGTCGTCAGAAATTTGAGACACCTGAAAGAATAAAAAAAGAAATAAACAAAACAGCCACGAAAGAGAATCCTGGATTAATTTCGAGTGATGTCATGTCAGGTGATTATTCAAACGTGACAACAAAGAAACAGAAGGTGCTGAATGAGGCTAATATTTGTTGCAAGAGTGGCGTAGCTGGAGTAATAACCAATAAAATTCTCAGTGAAGAAGGTGATGATGTTTGCTTAAGTAGGATCAGAAATAAAAGTGATGATGCATACTTGAGTGTTTTTAAAGATATTGTACCGCTTTCTGCAAGCGAGGAACCGATTTCGAGAAAGAAAAGAGACCTCCAATCGATTGATTGCCAATCCGAGACGTTTCTAGATGATAAAATTAATTTTAAGCTTCCTGTCATGCAAGATATTGATGAGAAAATGACGAACGAAAAGTCACAATATTTTGAAAGCAAGGAAGATGAGAGTAAGCAAGTTGGTGAAACGGAATTGATAGACAGTGACGGGAACAAATCATGGAAATGTTTTGAAATAGGTGCTGATCAATTGTCTGTTTTAAAGGCTAGGCGGAAAGAGACGGAAGAGTGTCGAATCGTAATGGTAGCTGAAGGAAAATCCAATGTTAGCGAACATAACAGGAAATTAGATGAAAAATCAGACAGCATCAATAAAGACTCGCAAGGAAATATATTTATTAGCAATATCGAAACTACTGAACCGGAAAGTACATGTGTCAGGCCTGGCACTAACACCCACAAAGGTCAATTGATAACAGGACATAGAAATTGTGTAGTCGAATTGAATGAGGAAAGAAAATCGCAGAGTTACATTGACACTAAAATATATCCTTTAGGTGGTTATAAGAATTCTGGCGAAAATGAAGTAAGGAAGCAGGAGCAAAATGAAAATACACGCAATGTGGTCGAAGACAGGGATTTTTGTAAGAATATTTCTTATTCTAGTATGACTGCGAAATCAAATAACAGTTCAATCAGAAACAAAAGTGGAGAAAGGAAAGAGAAGAGCTCAAATTATTTTCCCGAAGTGCTTCGGACTGGGGACGACAAGAACAAGGACTCTCGGATTGTTGGCAATTGTAGAATCCAGTCAGAAATTTGTAAAGTCATGCAGAGGCTCGTCTCTCTTGGCAGTGATCAGAGTAATGCAGCAGGCAGAAATGCAAAGGAAGTGAAAGAAAAAGAGAAGAGTATAACAACAGAAGAGAAAGGAGAGGTTTTTGATCCAGGTGATGATTTCAGAGGAAGAAATAAGAACAAGCTCAGTCTAAAATGCAATGAAACTTTAAATGATTTGCTAGATTCTTCGATAAGTCGCGAATCTTATGCACGATCTGCACAACAACACCTGCAGTTTACAGAGGGGCTTGCAAAGTTTTCAAACCAGCACCATATACAATCAGAAAATAGCCAGCAACCTAGAATACAGTTTTCACGATTTAAGATTACTCGTGTACCATTCAGAAAAGCTACGTGTGACGAAAATTGCAAAACAAGAAGAGCAGAAAATTTAATCAACGAACAGTCGATTGATTCGGATTCCAGTGTCGACAACAAAATTACTAAAGAATTCAAAATTGAAAAAGAGGTAACGTCTCTGAAAGAGAGAGAATCAAAAGTTTGCATGCTTGAAAAGAAGAGACAAGTGAGAACAACTGCAAAATGTTCTGTAGTTAAACTCGGAAAGAGTGCTCAAAGCAATGAGCGTGGGATAACTCTTCTTAAGAAGCCCGACAAAAAGAAGACGGAAGTTTGCAATGATAAGAAATCTAAACATGATATACAGTATAAGGTTCGCAATGAATTGGAAGTTGATGGTTTTTCTCAGAACAAACGGAAAAGGAAGATGAGCAAAAAAGCTTTACTATTGTTTCAAGAGCAAAAGCAAAAAAGAGAAAATCTTGCAATAGATGACGTCAAGTTAAAAAGGAAGGCAAGGGAATGTAGCGCAAGGAGAAAAAGCAAGTTGGAATGCAATGTTATTGGAAATAGAGAAGAAGATATTGGGAAAAAGAGGGGAGATGATATTGATAAGATGAAGAAGAAATGTCATCATACCAAGAAAAGAAGCATGTTGGAATGCAATGTTATTGGAAATAAAAAAGAGGAAGATACCAGGAATGAAAAGGAAGATATTAACAAGTTAAGGAAGAAATGCGATCCAGGTACGATAACTTCAAAGAAAACAGAATGTGAGAAAACACGCAAAAGAAAACTGGAGGTTGAACCTGATTTAAGCAAAAGAATTGGAATGGTTGGAAGCGAAGTTATTCACAGTCATAATTATTCTACTCGAAAAAAGAAGTCGATAAACAGTTCTGTTAAATTATTAGATGTAGAGACTCACAACAAAGCAAGGAAAAGATACCCGGAGAGAATTGGTTTTGATGATCAAAATAACAAAGTATGTGGGGATATTATTGAGGATACTTCGTCGAATGCAGTAGAAAATTGTAAAAAGAGAACTAAAAAGTGTAAATTGGATAAGCGTAACGGTGTTCAAGAGTCAGTTAGTTTTTTCAAAGACGTGTCTAAAAGAACGAACTTGAGGACACTGAATTTAGAGCCAGGCCATGAAGATAAGGCGTTTTGCTCCAAATCAAAGAAAGCTTGCATTAAATTAGACGAAAGGAGTACGTCGCGAGGAACCAATGGTCTGGGGAAGGGTATGATGGAAAATTATAAAAAGAGATGTTGTTCAACAAATGTTGTTTGTAAAACTAGCAAACGCACGTGCAGGAGTCGCTTTCAATCATACCCAAACACGGATATAAATGCTAGTAGCTTGTCGCGAAGTCAGATTGGATACATCGAACAGAAAAGGTTTGATCCAACTATTATTTTTGACAGAGAAACGAAAAACTATTTATGCGACTACAAACAAGATAACAATAATAAAGGTTTCTACAAAAGTGACTCTCGTTCAACGGGGTTCAAAAGCCCATACTTTAGCAGACGGTATCAAGGACATTCCAACTTGAACGGAATAAGGTTCAGCCAAATTTCTAGAAATGATTTTTACGATGATAAGAAGGGTATTGTGGACACAGAGAAAGATAGAAGAGACATTGTCTATTCCGATGCTTGTGGTATTTTGGATTTTCGGATTACTATGGACCACGATTATTCACGGCACATCACTGAATGCGAAGCAATAAAAGGTTTGTCTTCTGAGAAAGAGGAAAGAAGTGACGGAACGCTAGTTAACGACAACAAAAAGAGAATCGAAATTTCTCTTTTAGGTACCAATGAGAATGGATCCAATCTTAAAGAAAAGTACACCGCTCCCCGGCTTTCGCATAAAATACAAACAAGTGTGGAGCATGGGGTAAGGAAAAATGACAATGCAGAGGACTGTAAAGGAACTCACGTCAAAACAACAAAACCGGATGCTTTGAGGAAAGCAGTTTTGGGAACGAAAGAGGAATTTTGTGAGATATGCGGCGTTTTGGTGAAAGGCAGAAACGCAGTGGTCTTAAGAAAAGGAACGAAATGCAAAACTTGTTTGCAAAATGTTTATTGCGGGTATCGCAAATTTTCTGCTTACAGAAATACCAATGTCACAAATTCATGCGAGATGCACGAAAATTCATGCAGAAAAAGCAGTGAGCTTAGTTATTTTATGAGTAGGAACAGAAGGTCCAAGAAACAGAGTTATTTATTGTCACTTGGTCTGGAAAATGAAACTTTAAAGAAAGGCCTACTGAGAAGGAAGGGTACTGCTAGGACCGAGGGGCTAAGACCTCAGGTATATTTTGCAAGTGAAATGAACAATGCAGACGCTAATGGGAAGATTGATCATGAATCGTTCAGAAGTGATCATGAACCGTTCAGAAGTGATCATGAATATTCCAGAGGTGATCATGAATCAGTAACAAACGTGTTGGAAAACTCAGAAATAATGCCAGGAATCACTAAAGGAAAAAACTCAGTGAATCTAAGCCTCATCGAGGAACGTTTAAAGGTAAATTTCGAACCAGGATTGATTGCTACGGCAACTGAAAAAAAGAAATGCTTTCGAAGACTTGGTATTAAGCGAACCCATAACTATGCTGCCAATTTAAAAAAGAATGTGACCAGTCCTTATTTTACACAGTGCATTAGAAATCGTCGTTCACATCGATTGGCATTTAAAGGACACGATATAAAACATCGAACGGGACCGAGATTTGTGGACAGTGGAACCAGAGAAAAAGAAGATGGACACGCAGTTAAAAAGCACGCTAAACACGAGGTTGTGCAGAAATATCTTGTATGGACTCGATCGAAAGTAGGAAAAGGAAAGGATGTTCATGGAGAGCATGATGCTATGAAAAGGCAGGAAAACACCACCGATCAAGATAAAATTGCTTTGAAGAAAGATGGCTGCAAAAATATGCTCAGCAATTTTGGAAAAACAGTTGTTGCAAGCTCAAATGGGAGTGGCAATTCAGTGGAAATTCGACGTAAAGAAATGCCAGAAACTACTGCTAAAGATTGTAAACATCGAAAAAAGGAAGCTAGCAGTAAGGCTGAGACAATCTCAAAACTGAATGTGAAAACTCCAACACCTGTATTGAAGAATCGAAAACGTGCTTCCTCTCTCTCGTGCATATCTACATCTGTTAGGAGGTTAGATGAAAATACAGAAAATTCAACGAGCACCACTCCGAAAAATATTCCCAGAAGAAAACATTACAAGTCTCTGGGGTATGAGTATAAACTTGAAATCGACACAAGGATTGTCAAAAACACACGTGGAAAACACGAATTTGTCAGCTACACTCCTCCAGTACCCTCTCCTTATGCACTCATCCAAGAAAAACTTTATGACGATCCTTGGAAATTATTAGTTGCAACTATTTTCCTGAATAAAACTAATGGAAAATTGGCCATCCCTTTTATGTGGAAATTCTTCGAGTTGTGGCCAGATCCAGAGGCAACTGTACATGCAGATTGGCAAGAAATCTCAGGTATGATGGTACAGTTATTTTTTAATTTTATAATGTTTATTTATTTGTTTATGTACCGAAAAAAAGCCCCCTGGAGTGTATTTACAATTTGATGCGGCGTTCGTTATAGAGAGGCGTTTATCAAAGGAAGGCGTTTATTGCACAATCGAAAAAAAGGGGAAATATTTCTTGATTCTTTGGTAGATAATTTTGCATTCAAAAATTTGAACAAAATTTGAAACGTTTCGGCGTCTACATTTTGATGTTTTTTCCAGTAAAACCATTTTTTGAGTGAGGCGTTTGTTTACGTTCAATGAGAATTGGGTGTTTATTAGATGGAAGCGTTTCCTGAAGGAGAGTGGAAAATGGATCCAGTTGCAGAGAATATTTTAAGCAATCCCAATCCATAATAGAGGCACATACCTGACCAATCCATATTTGGGGCACATACCTGTCACTGAATATTAGGGAGTACCCCTCATGGAGACGTTTATTGAAGATTAGGTATTTATTACAGGAAAGACGGTATTTCATGTGAAATTGTGTGTTCTCAACACTGTATTTTAACATTCTATTGTTAGCTCTGCTTCAGCCACTTGGCCTGCACGAAAGACGAGCACGTGGCCTGATTCGATTTTCAGAAGAATACATAACAAAAGATTGGATCTATCCTAATGAACTCTATGGGATTGGAAAGTATGGGAATGACTCGTACAGAATATTTTGCTTGGGTGAATGGAAAAACGTTGAACCGAATGATCACAAGCTGAACTTGTTTCACGAATGGATTGAAGAACTAGATAGGGTTGACTTATTGGACGATTGAATCGTGTAGTGGACGAAAGACTTTAAGAGTGGACTTATTGGATGAAAGACTTTAGTTTGATCCTTGAAACAATAGGTGTTGGTATTGCTACCATTTAGGAAAAAGTGTACTTGATGTTTTTTTTAATTTCTCAAGGCTATTTGGACACATCAAAATCTCTACGTGGACACTTTTATTCTGGCAAATGTTTTTTACTATAAGTGAACATAAGATTTAGATATATTATCTAAATTTGTACAGTTGGGTGTACATTTAGATAACTACAGCGATACATCGTGCCCGTCATTTTTAAGAAACATTTACATAAGCAAGGAAGAATTTTGTCTCGAATCAGATCATGACAATGCATTGTCACCTTGAAAAATGGATTTCACACCTATCAATGCAATGATGGAAGAAGTAAAAACAGTTTTTCTCCATGTATTTATTTTGATTTGATTGAGTGACACAAAGATGTGATTTCTATTTTTTCCGATAGCAAATCGCATTGTCATTTTCGATTCTTAAATCTATTGTTTTACAAGATCCTCTTTTGCTCTCCCCCCCCCCCCCCTCATATCTTCAATTACTTTTTAGTACATCCATCAATCCAGGCTGGCGTACAATCAGCCTCTTTTCAATGTAATTTGTGTCACTTCATGAATTAGAATCCGGCAGTGCCTCGATGTATCAGGGAATGAAATCTATAATAGGGATTTCCTATAGAAAAAATATTCATTCCTCGTTGCCTCATATTCAAACTGAGGCTAGGAACAAAATAA
>JAYJMH010035889.1:0-16061 GCA_036873815.1 Phacellophora camtschatica
GGTAACAAGAAACACACACATTTTTACAAATAAAATAATATTGCAAGAATGAGAACATAAATAAACAAGAAAAAAATGAAACAATGGTCGTGGGTAGCAAAAACACGCAAATTGTGACAAAATATTTATATTTGCAAAGAAAAATAACAAAAAAAGAAGAAACAAAAAACAAAAATGGTTGGAATTGAGTTAAAACCGGAAGTCCTAAAAAATATTCATAGTGTGTCTATCAATAAACAAGGAAGAGGGAGTGTTGGAACATGGAAAAATGCAACGTATTCAGGAATCACGCATGTCCAACATAATTACATTCTCATATCATTGTTAACTCATGCAATTACGTCAATCAAACTGTTCCCTTGAAAACTCCTTATCCTTCATTTATACAATTACGTCAAATAAACTTCTCCAACTATAATTTTTTATTCTTTTTCATTGTGGTACATTTCATAATAATTGTACGTTATTATAACACTGATAGGAATTGTCTTCCTTTTCTTGCCTCAACATCCTTTTCTTTATTTACTGAATACATTCATTTTATCAATCATCTTCTATTCATTAGCATCATAATCTATTTGCTTTACATAAACTGAATATTACACCCATTCATTTTACGCCCGCCAAAATAACTAATTTCTAAAATTATTTCACAATTTTTACATTTTTTTTCACTCTCCTTGCATCAATACCTACAATATACCCCTTCATGTTCTTATCAATATTTAACGTTCACCCTTCTCAACATGCAAGGAATTTCATCCACCAACACCAACATAAAAAGTTTATAAATTCATTTCAGTTCTATTTCACCACTCTCTACAATAACAAAGAAAAGAAAGATTTCAACTACAACACTACTGCTCAAAGCGCAAAAATTGGTAAGCAATCTTCTTTTCTATCCTTCATGCCTTACGAAATTCTTACAATACCAAAATTTCACTTCTGATTTCTTGCAAGGAATGTATATCCAGAAAAAAATGTCGTATTTCCTTTTTTCAGCTGCGAAAGAAATTTTTAATTACGAAAATTACACCATCCTCTAAACAACGGCCAATTAATGCCGGAATTTTCTTTCCTGAACTGTTATTTAATTTTCAGCACATAACATCATATTTACTTTACTCCATAGAGAAAATGAGCCAAGACTCCGTCCGTAACGCTAATCAAGAGCGAGATTGGCAAAATACGCAGAGCCATACGTCATGCCAAATCTGACATAATGAAGGCCGAATTTCAACTTAATAATCTTGAAAAGACGATAACAACCATCCTGAAAACAATTGACAACACACATAAGGAAGAAATGGCGGACATCCAATTTAACAACGCTATAAATTTTGAACTGTCCATGGATGATGGTTCTTTTTTTGAAGTAGATGATAATGGACATACTGGCGACTCTCCCGACACAGACAACTTTTGCTCTAAAAGTGATATTGATAATAAGTAGTGCTGTAACGCATCACACATTTAGAGATTGTAACTTAATTTTCATAATACAATTTCTCCTCCTTTCATCCTACATTTCTGCCTTAATTTTAGAACTTTCTCCAATTTTTATACAATAACTGTGCTCAAAATCATGTCATTTTTATTATTTTCTCTATTTTCATAAACTTTCGCAATTTCCATGTTTATATTTACTTCGTTACATTCTGATGCAGGGAACAACGTTCTGCGCATTGGGGGTCGACAATAACAAATAATTGTAAAGTCATTCAGAGGCAATATAACAACTCATTTTCAACTGTATTCTATAAATATTAATGTCAGCAGTCAGTAAACCTTCCTTTCATGCAATCACATTCACATCGGAAAATGCCAATGCATGGGTGCCGAATGCCACGCTTACCAAATTAAGGGCATAATTTACAATAGAAAGTTCTTTTCAGAGAACAATATCCTGCAATTATCACGCAACGACTCACATGAACAGGTTATCATTCTCAATACCTTTTTTCTCCTTCACTCATTCATTTTCATCTATACACAGTATACCCACATCAATTTACCTATTTCGTGGACATGAATGGTTTGTTTTATTACTCAACAACATTGTTTCATTGCTGAAGAAGATTCTTTTATTGATGAAGGACATGCTTCCGTACTATTAACTCTACACTCATTTCTTTGGAACGCATATCTTTCACGTCCTTTTGAAGAGTTTTTCAAGGTTTGGATTTTTAATTATACGTCCATTGGATAGATCTGGTGTTATTTCAGTTAAAGCCAGTATATTTTAATTTTTTTAAAGACATCTGTAATCTGCCACTTAAGGAGAGTAACATGTTTTCTTCACGTTCTTTACATTGTATCAAATTATTTTGTGCCACTGGCAGACTTCAAGATAAGTGTTACGTCATTGGGAGGCCATTGAACTTACAGTAGCAATTAAAAAGTAAAAAGGAGAGGAACATGTTCTCTTCCCGTTATTTATTTTCTATGAAATTATTTTATGCTACTGCCAGACATCCAAATAAATGTTGCGTCATTGCGAGGCCATTGAATTTAGAGTAGCAACTAAAAAGGATAGGCAAATGTTTTCTTGCTGTGTTTTATCTTCTATGAAATTATTTTATGGTACTGGCAGACTTCAAGGAACATTTTACGTTATTGCGAGGCCATTGAATTTAGAGTTGCAATTAAAAAAGACAGGCAAATGTTTTCTTGCTGTTATTTTTTTTATATGAAATTATTTTATGCCACTGGCAGACTTCAAGGAACATTTTACGTTATTGCGAGGCCATTGAATTTAGAGTTGCAATTAAAAAAGACATTAAAAAAACATTTTGTTTATATGAAATTATTTTATGCCACTGGCAGACTTCAAGATAAATGTTACATCATTGCGAGGCCATTGAACTTACAGTAGCAACTAAAAAGCTATAAAGGAGAGGAACATGTTCTCTTCCCGTTATTTATTTTCTATGAAATTATTTTATGCCACTGCCAGACTTCCAAATAAATGTTACGTCATTGCGAGGCCATTGAATTTAGAGTTGCAATTAAAAAAGATAGGCAAATGTTTTCTTGCTGTTTTTTATCTTCTATGAAATTATTTTATGCTACTGGCAGACTTCAAGGAACATTTTACGTCATTGCGAGGCCATTGAATTTAGAGTTGCAATTAAAAAGGATAGGCAAATGTTTTTTTGCTGTTTTTTATCTTCTATGAAATTGTTTTATGGTACTGGCAGACTTCAAGGAACATTTCACGTTATTGCGAGGCCATTGAATTTAGAGTAGCAACTAAAAAAGACAGGCAAATTTTTCTTGCTGTTATTTATTTTATATGAAATTATTTTCTGTCAGCAGGAGAATTTGGAAAAATTGTCATGTTCTCTTTCACATTCTGCAAATCACCTTTACTCTGAGGACCATTTTTACCATTTTCATGTATAAAATCTTATTTCCTGACTTGTTTGCAACCATGTTATATTATTAATAACTTTCCCCTTTAATAACTTTACAGTATTATTAACTTTCCCCTTTCCACGTGCCATACTCCTCTTTTATACTTTATTAATTTTTTCTACACAATTACGAACATGTTATTTAGATTTTTCGGTCGCTTCCAGAATATTTAGTTGTTAAAAGTTACAAAATTCTCCTCCCAATTACAATATTTCATTGTTTAAAAGAAAGTCTGATTTCTGAATTCTCTCACTTCCGCTACGGTATTGTTTACAAATATGGTTCATTACTAGAAATGTTCCCTCAACATTTACCTACATAAGGAGCTGTATGTTAATGGTTTTATGACAGGGAAGGATTACAATATTTATGTATTTATCGTATTCTCACACAAATTTCGTTACATTTCAGACAAGAAATTTCCACAGAAAAAGCGTTCTATTTTCATTCACCATTTTCAATAATGAATATCTTGCTATTCAAATATTAACAGAAAATATTTCATTTTTCACAAAAACAATCTTTCTACACCACATATTGCTCTTTGTATTTGTGGTATTCATTGTATTTATTGCTCTTAAGATTCTGCATATCTTCCCAATATAATGCGGCGGCAGCGCATTAACACTCTGGATGGCCAAAGACAAAGACGAGCAGAAATGCATCCTCAACAACAACCAGCATTAGAAGTAGGATGCCAGAGCAACTACATCTTAACTTATTCACACAACAAGAACAGCAACATGAAATGGTGCGTGACTACAATATATATCCACCACTTCTGCCTGTTGTGCATCAAGGACAGCAACCAGATCAGATGCAGGTTGAGCAACAATTCATCAACAATGAACAACATCCACCAGAACAACCACAGGAAGATCAACTCATTCATCAACATATATTGCCACAACAAGAGCTGCAATTACCTGCATTGGTGCCACAGCAACAACAGAACATCGTACATGGCCAACAACTGCATGTAAATGCAGCTGAGCGAGATAATAACCCTGATGCTCCATTACTGCCACATGTACAGGAGCATCGACCGAACATGGAACATGACCACCAAGTAATGAACATTCTGCCTGCACCAGCACCACAATTACCACAGCCACACTTTCTGGGTTTCATGAATAACAGTTGCCCACATTGCAATGCCCTGTACTTTCCTCAAGAGACCACAACAGCTGGCGTGTTCACAAAATGTTGTTTCGAAGATTAAGTTTCCCTTTCACAAATTCTACTACCTTGAAAACGCATCATCGATTTGTATAAAGGAGATTCCTGACATTCCGCTAACTTCTTACAAAATATTGGAACTTATAATTCGTCACTGGCAATGGCATCTTGGCATGCACCAATTCAGAGGCACCTTTGACGTGGTCCTAATGTTATAACCATTCACGGCCAAGCCTATCACTTGACAGGTCAAGCACATCCAGTTCCAGGCAAACGTCCCCAATATGCACAATTGTATATTCTTGATACAGAGGAAGCTATGGAACACCGTGTCGCCAACCCATACAATGCATTGTTGCAGCGTCCTATATTACTACTACTGCACAACGAATTGATGCTGAAAAACCCATATGCAATTCAGTTCAAGAACATGGCAACGTGATGTTCTTCAGCTTGAGCGCCAAAATGCAGCAGCAAACAACACGCCAATTCGTCCTGTTCGCATGATAATAACGAAGAGACCTCTCCAGGATCGACGTTATGATCACCAACAGCAACCGAAATTGCAGCAATATATGTTGGCGAAAATGGTGCACCACCCAATCCATAGAGACATCGAAATATATCCTACAGGTCAAAATGCTGCCATTAAAATTAAAGCCATTTCCCAAAATGCAGACCCAATGACATACCCACTCATGTTCTTCCATGGAGACAGTGGTTGGAATACCAACATTCCGCGAAATATTCCTCAAAATGTTTAAAATGAAGGTACCGCAAGAAGAACACGATTGACATTAAATCAATTTTATGCATTTAGAATTGCCAATCGATTACATTTCTCTACCATCCACTCAGCTAAATTACTTCTCCAACAGTATTTGGCTGATGCATTCACAAAAATTAAAGGTAATGAGCTAGAATACATGCGCACACACCAAGCACAACTGCGTGTAGACAGCTATCAAGGCCTCATTGACCATGTTTGTACGCGTGCAGATGATCAGAATGCAGCTGTTGGAAGAGTGGTCATTCTACCATCATCTTTTGTTGGAAGTCCCAGGTATATGTACCAACATCTTCAAGAGGCTATGACCATTGTTCGAAAATATGGTAAACCTGACCAATTTCTACCAATGACATGCAATCCTAAATGGCCCGAGATTGTCCAGCATCTTTTGCCACATCAAGCTCCAAATAACCGTCCGGACATTGTCACCCGTGTATTCAATTTAAAATTTAAAGAATTGCAAAACGACCTCCTCCAAAGACATGCACTGGGACGAACTGTTGCACATGTATATACCATTGAGTTCCAGAAGAGAGGCTTGCCACATGCACATATGCTAATATTTTTTTCAGTTGACAGCAAACCGCGTACACCTGATGACGTTGATAGATTGGTGTCTGCTGAACTTCCAGATCCTGTTACAAATCCACTGCTGCATTGAATGGTGCAAACTCGCATGATCCATGGTCCTTGCGGAGCTCTCAATCCTAACAACGTAGTAAACATTTCCCTAGACCAATGATGGATAAGCAATGTAGTAAATATATCAGAAGACGGGGGCAACATACCACCCAACGTCGACAACACATGGTCAACGACTCCTGGGTTGTTCCTCATAATCCCTACCTCCTTATGAAGTTCAATTGCCACATTAATGTCGAAGTATGCACCAGTGTCAAAAGTGTAAAGTACATATTTAAATATATACACAAGGGTAATGATTGTGCACATGTTGAAATCAGAGAAAACATTATTCATCATGATGAAATATTGCAATACCTTAATGCCAGATATGTTGGCCCTCACCAGGCAGTTTACAGAATTTTCCAATATAAATCGCACAACAAAAGCCACACAATCATACGCCTTGCCATACACCTTCCACTGCAACAAAATGTATATTTCTATCAGGGACAGGAAGACAGGGTGCGAAACATGAATACCAATACCACCTTGACAGCATGATTTGCTCTAAACCAAGTTGATCAACATGCCGCAGTTCCTTTACCATGATATACCAGAGCACTACACGTTTGAAAAAAGACCAAAACATGGAAACCAAGACGCCGCTTTACGTTCACCATCACGGGAAGGATATATCAGGTACAGCCTTCTGACCAACAAAGATTTGGCTTATGACTTCTTCTGCTCCATCGAACAGGGGTCACATCCTTTGAGGATATAAGGACCATCGATGATCAGCTTTACCCAACATTCAAAGGTGCAGCAAGAGCATTGGGCCTATTGCAGGATGATAGAGAATACCGCAATTGCTTAGAGGAAACAAGGATCATTCAAGGAATCGATGTCCGAAGATTATCTTCACGAAGAACATTTACGCCTTCATGACCACACCATACCATTTGGGGATAGGCATATGTACCTTTGCCTACAAGACATTGACACCTATTTAAATGCACATGGGAAGTCAATCAATGACAACAATTTCTCGGACCTCCCACGCATTCCTGACGATTTTCAGCACCAGCCTGATAACTCTGCTGTAATTAATATAGCAGATGAGAGGAGACAAGGTGCTCAAATGATGGCTCAGTTAAATCAAGAGCAACGTCTCGCCGCGGATACAGTTAAAACTGCTATCTCACATCATTCCAATCAGAACTGTTACTTTATTGATGGTCCTGCAGGAACTGGCAAAACCTTTCTGTACAATGCATTGGCTCACACAATCCAGGGAATGGACATAAAAGTGAGATGTGTTGCATTTTCAGGAATAGCAAGCACATTACTTATTAATGGCTCCACAGCTCATTCCACATTCCAGATTCCTATACCACTCTTTCCTGATTCTACGTGCAACATCAAAAGACAATGGAAAAGGGGAAGGGACCTACTATATACTTCAGTCTTCATATGTGATGAAGCACCCATGGTACCAGCCAACGCATCAGCTGTTGTTGATCGCCTTCTTCGGGATCTTACGTTTTCAGGCAGACTTTTTGGTGATAAATATATGCTTCTAGGTGGAGACTTCAGACAGGTCCTTCTAGTCGTCAAACACGCACAAAGAGAGCAAAGTGTACGACAGTGCTTGGAAGTATCAACCCTCTGGCATCATTTCCATATCTTCCACTTCGCTACAAACATGAGAGCAATCCAAGATCACGCATACAGATAATTTTCTGAGTGGCTGCTGAGAGTCGGTGATGGACGAGAACCACAAACCGAAAAAGACGAAATTGCTTTACCACCTCAACTCCTCATACCTTCAAATGATCTAAATGATCTTATCGATTTCTTATATCCAGCAGAAATGGGACACTTGATGCGAGACCCTCAAGAAATGGCTGCTCGCTGTTGTTTAACACCAAAAAACGCCATTTCCCATCACATCAATGACATCGTACTGAAAAGGCTTTCCACACAAGCCAGGAGTTATTTAAGTACTGATCGTTTCATTACCGATGATGAGCAGGAAGCTGCAGCCTATCCCATTGAGTTTCTCAACAACCAGACCACAACTGGAATGCTTCATAAACTCGAACTAAAAGTAGGTGCAACAATCATCTTGCTGAGAAATTGAAATCCTAAAAAGGGCCTTTGCAATGGTAGACGCCTTATTTTGCGCGAGCTGAAGAATCATTTGATTTGCGCTGAAATCATTGCAAATGCACATAAAGGACTATATGTCATGATACCCAAATTCACCTTGGTAACACAAGATCCTACACTTCCAGTTGACATTGCCAGAATCCAGTTCCCTGTGCGCTTGGCATACTGCCTTACAATAAATAAAGCTCAGGGGCAATCCTTAATATACGTAGGTGTTTATCTCCAAGATCCTGTACTTAGCCACGGACAGCTATATGTGGCACTGTCCAGAGCAAAATCATTTGCTGGAATCAAAGTTATTACATCCAATGATAATCACACCAAAAACATTGTATACCCAGAAGTATTACAATAAATAACCATACAAATAACCATACAAGTCATCCATCATCTCCCGGATCATTGCTACATACACGCTGTGTATCCTGCATGGGCAGGCTCCATGACGTCATAAAGTTGCTTATATATATCGTATATCCCTGCTTCTGCAGACCAGTGGTTCACATGGATCTACCATATATATATATTTAACATCCGCATATCCACTTTTGCGGCTCCACAAGAGCTTACATTTCTTCCAATGCGTACGCTGTATGATCCCTCGTGGGAGGGAGCCGTGAGCTCGTGCAGATCCATTTCTATGCATACACTGTATGATCCCGCATGGGCGGGCCCCTGAACCACTTTGGCCCTTCCTTACGTCATTGATTCCTTCTATGCCTGCAACTCCATCTAGAAGCATCAGCTTATATCTTAGCATTATCACTGCTGAAAACTTATGCAAACAATTTCACAAAACTGTACCAAATTCATAGTGTATTGTATTGTATCATATTGTATTACATTGCTTACATTATACTGGACTGTATTTCCTTCAAATCCTTTTATATTGCATTATATTGTATTATATTTTAAATCGTGTTATATTGCATCATATTCTATCATATCAAATTGTATCATATCACATTGTGTTATATTATACTGTGGTACATTATATTATATTATATTATATTACATTGTATTCATCCAAAACACACTCCTGCAAACTGTTCAATTATATATATTCAACATATGTACCCCCTCCCTACACAAAAACACCTTAACATGTCTTCGATGGCACAAAAAAGCTAACATTTTTCCATATTTTTTCAATTGAAATTATCTACAGTACTTTAATTACTACAGTACTTTACCGTATTTCCTTTCAATATTTCATTACATCAATCTACTATTGCACATAAATTCCCATCAACATAACTCTACAATTCTACATAAATGTTGCAATTCTTTAATCTACTACCTCCATCATTAAATTTTATAACATCATTAAGTCGGAGTTATAAGTTGGTGTGTCGCGATATCGCTGCCTATCGTCTCACATCTTTTCTTCTCCGTAAGAATGTCTCTTCCTGTTGAGTTTATTTTATTTTTCAGAGAGTCACTTGCAATAATTCAATACAATTTGTTGCTTTAAACGACACCAAAACTCTTCACTAGAGCACATTTCAAAAAGGAAATCCTAAAACACAGGGTGCTCCTTGCCGCGGTGCTTGAGCTTTTCACTAATGCACCCGGCAACAACAATCATATTCTTAAATAAAGGTTAGCATCAACTTATCTCCAGTTTATCTCCTTCAAATAAAATAACAACATTTAAACAGGATAGGACAGGCTAAAAATTACATTTCCTATTGCAACATTTCAATGCTTGGGCTTCAAATTTGCTAGCTCCCGTAGAGGTCTTGAGGAGCAGACGTTCTCTGCGGGAGCTAGCAAATTTGAAGCCCAAGCATGGAAATGTTGCAATAGGGAATGTGCGAGATTATATGACTTTGGAATATGGGATCTTGGATTATGGAATGCTGAAATCTGGATTTTAAAACAATGAAATGTTGTAATATGGAATACTTGATAAGGAATGTAGGAAATGAAATGTTGGAATATAGAATGTTGGAAGATATGGAAAGATTGACAATGGGATGTGAGGATATAAAATGTTGGACTGTTCTGGTGGTAAACCAAGGCCCTCCGCAAGAGCTAGGAAGTTTGGAGTGCGAGCGCAGCGAGCACTCCTACTTCCTAGTCTAGTCTAAAACACCACACAGGTGAACACAGATGACCACAGATGAACACAGATGACCACAGATGAACACAGATGAATACAGATGAACACAGATGACCACAGATGAATAGGGGATTGCCACCCTACCCTTATCAACTGGTGGTATAGTATACCCCACAGGAGTTTTCAGATGTTATGGCTGCAATAAAGATTTTGCCGAAAAATACAAGATTCCTCCGAGCAATATTATTGTTTGCCACAATGATAGAAGGATCAGAGGTAAATATATCAATGGAAGAGTGTACTTTAACGACACTTTTTCATATGTATACTATCATGTAAACAGATATATTGAGAAGAAAAATCCCATGTTTACTGGCGATGTTCTCGTGTCAGCAGAACTTCATAATTCTCTTGGAGAAGAAAGAATACGTTCATTGAGTGCTGTGAGTGGTTTAGATTTGCGAGTCACGATAGGCGATTGAACAAAGACTCGGCAATGATGTAGTTATACAAGTCATAAATTGTTTTGTTCTTTAACGTGTTTTGAAATAGTCGAGAATCTCCAAAGACAAGTTTTCTACGTTACCCGTTGCCCTGTATGAAGCTGAAGCTCCAGAAAATGATTACCTAAATTTTCCGAATTACTTCAACAATGATCAGCCCAATCCAGAAAGACAGAGACGAATTCTACTGACGAAAGGCGCTGTTTTGATGAAAGATCATGACCTAATGGAAGTTATGAAAGAGGGGATATTGAAGCTAATGTTTGTCTTTTTAGCCAGATCAACCCCTTTCTATTTCACCGCCAAAATAAAGTAGTTCCTGTAAATTCATCCATCGTGCACGCAGGTGCAATTTTACGGGAAAGGTTTGATGCAGCTCATAACACAGATCACATTGAACTAACCGAGATTGAATATGAAGCGTTGGACCGAGAATTTGAAATACATGAAATTAAAGATGAGGTGGAAAGTTATCAGCAGCCAAACCAACAAGGGGTCTATTCAAGACAAAATGATGGCTATGAAGGCGTAGTGGTTTCTCGTGTTAGTCACAGGACAAGGAAGAGGATAACAAATCCACCTAAGAGACTTATTGACAATTTCCTTTGAAATACCGTGTGTCTCAAAAAATAGAAACAGATTTAGTTGGGCCTAACGATAAAAATTTAGCTTCAATCTATGTCTTATCATTTTCAAATCGTTGATAGTTGAATTGAGCACAGATACCTTGTTTGTTGGTTTTGGTGCTTTGAGAGCAGAGATATTAATCAAGAAAGGTTTGGGCCAAAACGCAAAAGCTCTGGTTTGGAGATGACAGCAAATTTGAACTTTCAACATTGGTATCTCAATACTAAAAGCGCCAATATAAAAAACGTGGTATCTACGTTCTCAAATTAACTATAGAGGAACGGTTTGCAGATGATTAGCCACTGATTAAAACCAATTGGCCACTGATTAAAACTAAATTTATATCGCTAGGCCCTACCAAATCTAATTACTTCTCTCTGGGACACGAGGTAGATTGTTCTACGGTATTCCAAAATAGTTTGCAGTGATCTCATCAGAAACCATATATTTTTACGTGCCTTGATCGTTAATGGTTTGTTAATAGGCTAAGCCTATAGTGGGTTTGCCCCTGACAGAATTGGCAGTTCGAAGCAATACATTTCAACATTTTTGCAAAACATCATACAGGATTCATATGAAGGAATTTCTTATAAAAGAACCTGTATTTTCAGTTGATGTTTGAAAGAAAATGAACAGATTTTAAGATGAAGGAAAATAAAAAATCCCCTGCATGGTGTTGTTTCTTGACAACAAAAGTGAGTTTGCTCACTTTCAGATAGTAAACATTTAAACTTTGACACTTTGTAGTGCATGGGCTCTTTGAATTTAATTGAATAAAATAACATTTGTGATATAGCCTGTAGACAGGTTCTTATTACTCTTTAATAAATGAAGCTTTTTCAGTTCCTTTTTTTTTATTTAATTTTAATTTAATTTAAAGGAGAACAGACAGCCAAAAATTTTCATATTTGGGTTTTCGATAAAACGAAGATTTTTGCTAAAATTTTTCTCTCAAAGGGAGAGTATAGAACTCGGAAATTTCCGAGTGTTATGTAACTTTATCCAAAAATTTAAAAGAAGAGCTTATCCGTCTTACTCTTTACCACACTTTATGAATTTTAGAACTTGTTTTAGATTTCAAATTTTATTTGGAGGGTGGAGAATAACAGTGTCCATTTTTTTTTGAGTTTTGTTTGCAAGAACCAAAATGTTTGCATTTTCAAAATGACTTTGATCCGTTTTGAAGACGTAAGAGTAAAAAAAATTCAAATTGGTGTTCCCGGAAATCAATGATACGAATATATGCTATTATCATACCTTTTTTTAATCCTAAATGTTTATGAGACGAGGTCCCCTCATCCTTATCTGGGTTTCCCTTAGTAGTTGAAAATACCATCAACATTTCACCAACTTCATACATGATTATTAAGATTCCTGGAAAATAAGCGATTTCCCTTAGAAGTGAGATGCATGCCTCTTACATGCAGATGTTTAAAGGCAATTTTCCTATGGTTAATGAACTCCAAACCCTGAGTGAAACGATTTTGCCTAAGTGCCTGGTTTGCCTCGAATATTTTAATATTTTTTAGGTACCACATGACTGCAAGTCTTTCTTGCATATCTGAAATGTTGAAAGATCTGTACTTGCGTTTTAATGACTACACAAAAGCATTCGATAAAGTGCAACATGAAGAACTGCTAGAAATGTTAGGAAATCTCAATATACATGGTAAAGATATACGAATAGTTCGCAATCTGTATTGGGAACAAACATCTTGTATGCAAATAGACAACGAGCTAAGTGAGTATACCAAAATAGAGAGGGGAGTGCGACAAGGATGAGTTTTCTTGCCTGATTTATTCAACTTATACAGCGAAATGATTCTGAGAGAACTAGAAGACTTACCAGGGCTTGTAATAGGTGGACATAAAATTAACAACATACGCTATGCAGATGACACTGTGTTGATAGCCGATTCAGAAGAAAAATCGAAAGAACTTTTAGACAATGTAGTTGAGGAAAGCAAAAATAAAGGACTAACCATCAATTGCAAAAAGACAGACAAAATGTATGGTCGTGAGTAGAAGAGATAGCCTTAAGTGTGAATTACAAATTGATGACATCAAAATCAAGCAGGTAAAAAGTTCAGCTATTTGGGCAGCTTGTTGGCCGACAACGAAAAGTGTGACAACGAAAAATGTGACAACGAAATCCAGAGACGCATAGGTATAGCAAAAGATGCTTTTCAAAAATTAAGTAAGATATTAAAAGATCGAAAGATGACAATTGAAACGAGGAAAAGAGTGTTGGATTGCTACGTAATGTCCAATATTCTATACGCCAGTGAATGCTGGACAATTTTAGCACATATAAGGAGCAAACTTGAAGCAACTGAGATGTGGTTTTACAGGTGTATGCTAAGGACTCCATGGACAGCGCACGTTACAAATGAAGCAGTTCTAAGGAAAATAGGAACTGAAAGAAAACTGCTGCCAACAGTTAAAAAGCGGCAGTTGGGATTTTTAGGGTATATAATGAGGAAAGAAGGTTTAGAGAATTTAACGGTCATAGGACGCATTGAAGGGAAGAAAAGCAGAGGAAGACCACGGATAAAATACTTGACGAGTTTGAGCACATAAATGGCAGAACGCGTACAAGAAGGACAAAGGTGAAGTTTGAAAGAGCAAGAACTGCTGAAAAGAAAACAAAGGAAAGGAAGCTGTGGAAAGACATCATCGCCCACACCTTAAAAGGACATGGCACATAAAGAGAGAGAGATTACATGACTGCAAAAGTATCAAAGAAAATGTTATTTTAACGTCAGGATTGATTTCTTTAAGGCGCTTGCATGAAACATCGATGTTGTCAATTACTTTTGGAGTTTGTGCGCCCTTAGTTATGTCGTTGCTTCCGATGTGGATGACCGTAGGCAGCTCACTGTTTATGGTTGGTGGAGGGCATGAAAGAGTTTGATCACTTTTCAAGCTTCCAAAGTGCCTTTTGCATTATTGCAGATAATATCTTGCTTTTTCCAAAATCCGTGATATTTGAAACATAGGCTATAAGATCGATTCGGCATCAGATCTTTATTGTTTTTTCCCTGAGATCTATGACTGATTGTAGTACCGCAGGTTTAAGTGATTCGTGATTATCTTTGTTACCTGTTGGTGTAAGTTCTAGTGCTGCAACGACGTTCTGAGTTTGCATTGAAGTCCACCACTGATTTCACTCTCATTTTCATTTTGCGTTTTCTTTTTCACTTTCACAATTTCTAACAGTTGAAGATCGCCGTTTTAATTTCTCCACGTTTACTGCCTAACACTTATCACAGTTATTCGTAGCTCGGTCGAATCTTAACGTCGTAGGATCTAATTTTGCAGTGAATATTTTGTGCGCTTTTGTTTATGGCAAGAAAAATAGCCTAGCTGGCCTACTCACATTCAATCACCACAAGCACAACAAAAACAAGAAAACGCACACGTTTTAGGATTCTAACGCCATAAAAACATTAGTTAGCATTTCTATTTTAACAAAAAGAAACTAATTTTCATTATCTGTTTACTATTTTACTGAGTTTCATTAAGATGGTCAATTTCTTCTGAAGTTTTCAATTCTCAATTTTCAATTCTTCTTAAGTTTTTAATTTTGGCGTGTCTTGGAAAGCGCAAAAAAGATAATTGAAAAAACAAACGATGCGTTATATTGTGGAGCTATAATAATATTTAAAAGTTTCAGCAAAGGAATGCTTTATTAATACTTGCCCCAAAGGAATACTTGCCCCAAGTCTATTTCTTTTTATTGCAAATTGACAACTGAGAATGTCTTTTTCATCGAAGAATGAAACGAGAGACAGACTTGTGGCACTCATGGATTATTAACGAAATTGCTATCCTCGGAAATATTTAGGGGTATGATGTTTCATTGTTAGTTAGACAATGGAAGAGAAGATTTGAAATCATTTTATTCAACCTATACACAATTTTATCTCTAAAACCATTCAATTTGATCATCCTAACATTCATAGGCTCCATGTACACGAGCATAGAAAAGTTCTTAAGTACGGCATATAAAATTAGCATGATTCTAATTTCTTCAATTTCCGGCTAACTTTTATGTGAGGCAATAGTTAATCATTGTTAATTCGTTGCATTGTGGATACATTGCGAGCAATGATCATATATTGGCGTGCGATAATATTTAAGAGGCCTGTGGCGTAGGTTCGTGAAAAAAATCTGCTCAATTGGACGCATGAAAATGGCTGGCTTCAGAAAAATAACCAACCAACATCATCCATAAAATTGTGAGTTTGATGATTCTGAGGACTCTCGGGATCCTTCGCAAGATATCTTTCCAAGAGCAAGCACTCCTGTATCCAGCCAAGTTCCGCAACCATATACCGTATTCGATCTTCGTTGAAAAAAAAATGAATGGCCGCTCTTTGTATCTCCAAACTTATGGTCATCATTAGTGTCGAAACTATATAAAAAGTTCTTTGTAGCGTTTGCTGCCTGGTTCGCTCAAACCAAACACGAAGAATGAGTGAGTGATCGTATTTAACGTGCCTAGCTTGCGAAAGTCTCGAGATCACTTGTTTCCAGCAGGGGACACGGGAAACCAAAAACATAAAAATTCTTCGTCAGACATTTTGCTATTTTCTGAGTAAATTATGAACTGAAAACGAATGAATGATCAACTCAGAGGAGAGACACCTAGAATTAATCCTTTATCATCGAAAAATCGAGAAAT
>JAYJMH010035900.1:0-16060 GCA_036873815.1 Phacellophora camtschatica
ATTGGAAGATAAGATAATTTATATTTGTGCTCCTCAAAAGACATTTATTTCACGAGGACACAAATTTCACGGCACACCTCTTTAATTAATCTGTCTTTGGTAGCTTCAAATGAGCTCGGGAATTAGCTTTGCAAAAACCTGTTGTATTCATCCATTCATTGTTGCTACAAACATATCATATCATCACACCACCTGGTAACATGTCTGTCATGAATACAAAGAGAGACGCACATCCTGCCGGTCTTGTTATTAGTTATTCCAATAATCAAGGAATATAGTAAGATAAAAACCTTTTTCATTCATAATTTACAATCATTCATTGATTGTTTGCATCTGCACGTTCAGTTTTCAGTAAATGGTGTAATGTGATCCCAATCCCCCAATGTCAAACCTTCTAACGTTGTTAGGTGTTCATGCTATAAAATTTCACTTTTGCTAAACAAACTTTGCATTATTTATCATATGTTCGCACGTCAATCCTCCCTTCCACCAATTCTGCGTAATGCTCTTCATATCTGTGTGTAATTTGTAATTTCTGTCTTTTATCAAAATAATCATGTGTTACTGCATGTCACTCTATCCTTCTACCTATTCCATCCTGCCACCCTTCTACCCTTCCACTATTCCACTCAGTGTTCTTGGCTTGTCAGTAACATCTTTTTTGTTTCTTTACTTTATTGGGCTTCATGTGCATTTATATCTCTTATTAGTATGTGCAACTCTAATAAATTAATTCATGTAACTAATGTTGTAATTACTTTATATCCTCTAACTTCTAATCACTAATGTCTCTTATCACTATTCATCCTCTGAGTGACCACAAGAGTCCCCGTGTTTTACTGCCGTGTTAGAGTCCCCGTGTTTTACTGCTGTGTTAGAGTCCCCGTATTTTACTGCCGTGTTATTCAACCTCTGACCACGAGAGTCTCCGTGTTTTACTGCCGTGTTAGAGTCCCCGTGTTTTACTGCCGTGTTAGAATCCCCGTATTTTACTGCCGTGTTATTCAACCTCTGCCTGACCACGAGAGTCCCCGTGTTTTACTGCCGTGTTAGAGTCCCCTTGTTTTACTGTCGTCTTTGACAGATTGGATGGCAATTCGGTAACTTAAAACTCAAAACATCAAGCATAATCGAAACCTGGACTGCAGATTTCTGCCTAAATTTGTTTTTCAGGAATCAACCTTGAAATATTGAATTAAGCCTTGAAATAAACGTATTCAAATAGACTGCTACATCAGTCGCTTTTTAGCAATTAAAATAAAATGGCTGAATGCCAACATCATTGATCTAGTCATACAAGTAAAGGGCTGGGCATAAAAATTTGCTTGGTTTCATGAACAATATTAAGTCAGCAAATATTCTTATTGGTCTTCATTGTTTTGCTCTGCCTCGTTTCGAGACAACGTTCTAGTTAATCAATCAAATCACACTATTTCTAGCTTCTGAAATACTAAATCACAAACTCTTTAATTTCTCTTCTCACTTGTTCTGAAAAAATTCGTTTTTATTAGTACTATGTATACTACTAAAAATGTATACTAAAAAATTTAATTTTTTTACACTGAATTCTTAATTTCAGCGAAAACATTAACAAAAACTGGGTATATAGTGTACATGATAAAAAGTTGTATGCACAATCTTCTACGGAATTAATCATATGACATCATGTCCACTCCATTAATCATTGAGCATTAAATAATCTTCGCTAAAAAATTCAAAAGTTTCCAAGAGATTTTTCATTCACCAGTAAAAGTTTCTAAAATTTTCGTGCGTATTACCAGACCGGTGAGTTTATGATAAATTGGCTTCTTATGAAAAAAATGTGTATTCGATTTTTGGTCCCGTTCATCTTTTGATTTATTTTGATTAATCCAGAAAAACTCTAGTAAAAAATCCCTAAAACAAAGTTGAATAGTATTGAATAGAACTTATATGAAAATAGGTTTCATAAAAACCATGGTTAAAAGAAACTATGAAAAACTATTAGAAATAATATAGACATATCTTTGAGAAGTTTAGTTTGCTAATTTTTACTTTTATTTTTCTCTATTTTTCTTTTTTTTTCTTTATTCATTAAAACAATTTATTTTTATTTTTATTTGCAGCTGCTGTGGGAAAATACTTGAGCGTCAAATCGACGACATAACAATAATGGTGTTGTTCAAATGTAGGGGGATATGCCACTAAAATTTAAGAACGTAGTCAACTCTATTCTATTTGAAGCGATTTTTGAACAGTTGAAGAGCGGGATAAAGGGTTTTCCATGAACTGTGATTGGCTCTAATTTTTAACCGTGAAACGTGAAATTGCAAGCCAAATTCAGTCCGCGAAACGTGAATGACCTTTGAAACGTGAAATAATTATATTTTTTAAACGTTAAATGTGAAATTAAACATTTTTACCACCCTTCTTTAACAAGGTCCCCACTGCAGAGGGAGAGAGAGAGATTTTTTCAAATTAAATTTATTTCCAATTAAAATTTAAACAATCAAAATTAAAAACTATTTCCATATCTTTTACATTTTAAATATTTTTGTTTTCATTGACACTGCGGGGGAGGGGATAAAAATATTAAAAATTAAAAATTTACGGAAATAGTCTTGGGACAAGACTATTCTAGGTTAAACAGCAATGTCCTTCTTGACCAGGTGTCCGATTTATGAAAATTTCCACTTGCAAAGAATTGACTTGCTGCTTACCCTGGGCACATGTAAACATAGAGTAGACACAACTCGCTAATAAATCAAGACCCCCATATACAGGTTGTACATGTACGTTAAGAAATTTGACAAAATAATGCCCGCTCTCAAAGCAATTTGCTTAACTTTTGAACTATGGCCAAAAAACGTACCATTATGGGTGACATATACCCACTCCCAAATATCAGGGCCCCTTTTGAGTTATTTAATAAAACTTTTGATCTTGCATTCGGTCACGAATCATAAACGAATCTAGGAATAGAAAAATCTTCTTTTCTGGATAATATTCAAAATCTTGTCAGCTGTTTTGTTTTTGAAAAAGAATTCGCATAATGGGATTTTATTATTCTTTTCACAATCAGTTGTGCTTGTTGGAACCCAATTCGAATGCGCTTGCAAGTAGATTTTCAGCTAAAGCCCGATGATAACCCATGAATATTTGATGAAGACATGTTTACGGCCTGAGAATGTTCGTGACGTAACTATGCTATGGAATGAATTAACTGATAACCACCCGCAAAAACTAATTTTACATCAAATGTTGTGGGAAAAAAGCGACATACAGTTTTACTCCGCTATCAAAGTTATATTTTATTGTACTCGAGTGTAAAAGACAAAAGGGGAAGAGGAAGATGGCAAGCCAAACATACGGGGCATCCAAAAAATACGTACCCACTGTGGGCGATAGGGAGATGGCAAGCCAAAAGGGTATATCTATTGTTATTGTCGGCTTCTTCTTTTGTTTCTCTGCGTACAAGGGGGATGGGAGTAAAAAATAGTCAAACTATTGCGTCCGTAATTCATGGATGCCCCATTTCCTTACAATGTCGTTCGTGCAATTGGAGGTATTGCGTGTCTTCTACCAGTTTCAATTTGCAATGAATGATATCTACTACAAAAACTAACCGTCTTCTGAGGGCTATGTCTCCTATTTCTGTATAAGGTTTACCTGAAAGCGGGCACGTACGTAGCTCATTGCCTCCTTTCTTGGAGGCATCATAAATGGTTGCTTGCAGAGAATTTGTTCGGTGTTCTCTGTTGACAAACAGTTTTATTTATGACTAATTGCTACAAGGATCATTGTTTATTAGATTGTTTCGCAAATAGAATTTGTCACGGTAGGTCACGGTTGGTTGAAGAACTGGAATATTTTTATCAAAACCGAGAATAGGGGTAAAATACATTAGTCAAATTATTGCGTCCGTACTTTACAGATCCCTTTTCCTTGCATTGCCTAGAAATGAATCAAAGCACAATTTGTTTTATGGTTAGCGCTGTCTTTAGTATTTTCTGCTTAAAAGTTGAGCAAGAACGCTGCTCACGTAAATTGATTGTCTGTGATTGTAAATCAAGAAGGAAATACCGCAACTAATCAAATCTGTAAAAGCTAAAATTTGCAGCTGGCACCCAGAAAATACGAATTGTCAACTTTAAGTTCTGTGCAATGATCCCAGTTTGTTGTAGCATTAGCATCTTCATAAATGTATTCATGACCCAGTTAAAATATTTTGCAGCTTCGTTCTACAATAGAAAACGACAAAATATAAAAATAAATCTTCAATAGAAAGTTTGTTCAATGCAAAGAAGCATAACTTTACATTGATGTGGTAGTATCAATCTCATTGATATAAATTGATGGGCGTTACACAACGACGTATCACTACTATAGCCCAAGATGGCATAATTTCAGCTGAAAACCGCTTGCACCAGGTACTAACACATTTAAAATTGAAATTGCAGGGCAAGATGGTCGAAAATAGGGCGAGAGCAAACTCTGGTGATTATGTAAGGAATCTAAAATTTATAAGAAACATTTCAACTCACCAAAAATTCGTGACTACACCAAGAGCAATTTGCAAAATAATTTTTAATAAAATAAGCAATTTGATAAAGGAGATTTAGTCCAAGAAATGTTTAATAACAGATTATCAACATATCGTCTCTCTCAAAGCATAGTTAACTATGCTCAAAGATATTCTGAAGCCTATTTTTAATGTGAGCTGGATAGAATCTGTATTGGTAAATTTGCAGAATCATGTCTTAAAAACAAAGCTTCTAAAATATTCTACGGATCTAATTTAATACTCTTAGGCGCCATTTTTTTAGTTCGTACGTACAAACTGGAAGTATAGGCGAAACATTTAGGTATGTATCAGAAAATTAGCGGTAGCATGACATAGAATGAGGGCTTTAAAAGACTTTAAAGTGAGTTTAGATACATTTTAACATTTTAACATAACATTTTAAAGTGAGTTTAGATATGTATAAGTAAATTTGCTAAAACATGTCGCCAAGATATCGTTTTTTAAGAGAATCCTAATATTATTTAAACAGTCAAATGTGCGTTTCCTTTTGGATATGTATCGGTGAATTAAACATCGCCTGCGACAATATTGTCTGCGGCAGCCTGAGACTGCCTGAGACTACCTCTTTTAATGGAAACACTTTCAATATTGACTGCGACGTCTGAGACATGTTTCTATTGAAATTTCTTCTGAGGCTGGAAAATATTGACCTCCTTCCTGTGATTACGCGCGCAAAAATAAAATCTCAGTTTTCACAATGACTGCAATCAACAAACGCTTGCTTTTGCAATACCAGCTTGCCCTTTTATTAAGCTACATGAGATTGCGAAGAAGAAGAAATGAAATACAAAGAAAACACAAAGTTTGAGTTCGCCAAATTTTTTGCAAACGTTCAGAATTTGGGCACTATGATACCCTTTTTCAAGAGTTGAAATGTGACAGAGAGTATTTCTTTTCGTATTTCGTTTAAACTCAAAAATATTCTTGGAAAATATTGATGCTGCTCATCATCACCTTTTATATCTCATTTGCTGCCTACCCTAACGTGTAACAATAATTTTAAGCATTATTGCTGTATAATTTTAAGCATAATTATGATATATTAGCCCCTCTCTGGCCCTGGCTGGGGATATAGCAAACATTGAGGTAGTACTTCTTTGTAATTAGTAATCTAATATAAACTGCTTTATGACTTCAACATTACTTTATAAATTGTTTCTTTGAATGAATAAATAAATTAATTAATTCTTTTAAATAGATACTTGCGAATGCCTCCTGAAAGATTTGAGCACCTCATCACTCTTGTTCGTCCTTTTATTTCTAAAAAGCAATGTAGAAGCAGAACTCCAATTTCCCCACAAGAAAGACTTATCTTAACTCTGCGATATCTAGCAACTGATGATTCCCAGATATCTCAGTCTTTTAATTTCCGTGTTGGGAGAGTAACTGTTTCTAACATGCGAAGGTATCTGGAGTGCCCTCAACAAGACATGGCGGGAAAATAAAATAACATGAAGTTTTTGTACATTTTGATTGGACAATTTAAGTCACGTGTTCTCGATGAGCAATTGAATGACTCAGGCTGCCTGAGGTTGCCTCAGACACATGTTTCCATTAAAAAGATTCTGGTGCTGAGGCGCCGTAAGTGCCGTGAAAGTTAAATTAAATTCAACTTTTAAGCAGCCTCAGAGCACACGCCTCAGACAACCGCAGTCATCACAAGGATTATGTTGCCATTTAAAAAATTCAGCCTGCGACCTTGGCGCAGGCAGTCGCAGGCGATATCACAGGCAGTTACGGCTAAATGGAAACCAGCCTTAAGCCTTGATATATGTGTACCACACACCGGGGTTACTAATCTTTTAATTAACTCCCTGAGGCCCTCTCTCCAAAATACGTCATTCTTATTGAGGCTTGAAAGTTTGATAAGTCTCGGCCCACCAATTATCTTGTGGCCGGAAGTTAAATAAGCTTCCAATTTGTTAAGAAGAGAAACACTTTCATTTTGAGAAAAGTTTCATATGGATAATTTTCATAATCCGTTTTCATGCTGAAAAGTCAACAATTTACTTTAAAATTTTTTGCCGATTATTTTTGCTGGTTCCATGCTGAAGTCAACCATATTCAGGCAAAAACTGTTTCGGTAATTGTAGATTTTTAATGAAACTTTTAGAAGAAGGTTCTTCTACATTTAGGGAGTGTTAATTAATTATGACAGTGAGGGGGTGGACGCTTTTTCTAAAAAATTTAAAACTTCTCCAACCCCATGTTTATTCTTTGTGTTAGTTTTCAAACCTCGTGAACGTTTATGAAAAAAGTTTGAGGTCTCATCAACTAAGAAATTATTTTAAAGTATCTTCTGTCGTTAAATTAATTTGAAAATCTGATTGAATGTAGTGTTTGTGTTGACGATGCTAAAGTTGGTGCGATGTTGGTAAGAAATAGCCTTCAACAGTTTAAAGACGAAACAATAGCTTCTTCTAAAGAAAAGTCTTGAAAAGAAAAGGGAAACCTAAATAATAGTTTTGAGACCCCATCGCATAATGACATGCACATTTCAGACCTCACTTTCTTTCTGTAGATAAATTTCAGATCCATCCATATTTGCTTACAACCCTCCCTGCCATAGTTAATGACCGCTCCCTTATTGAGCTAAAGTATTGCACAAGTTCATGAAAAATGGCGTTAAAGAGTGTCAAAAACCAAATTAGCAAAATTGGATCAACGAAATGTGCTGGATCAACAAAATGCGTTTAAAACACCTGGATACGTGCATCCAGACCATTGAAAAATGTCATACACACTTCTTTCAAGGAAACACAAATTTTAGAAACTAATACTGACATCCTAACAGTTCTAAAAGTTTTTTTATCTCTTCTGATGTAAGCTCTCTTCTCTTTGACTTCGGAATAACAGGTAATTTTTATATTTAATACACCAAAATGACACTTCGTCGAAAGGGTATTATAACCAAGATGCAATGCTTTCGAGTATTGAATACCAGTAGAGTTAGCTGCCGTGTCGATAATAGAACGCACTGCATCTTCGTCATAATACTCATTGGGTCATTATTCTAAAGATACCAATTGCAACTTTCCATATTGCTGTATTCCCATCAAGACTGCAAAATGCTAACAAATATACCCTATTGTTATTTTTATCCCGATCTATTGTCCTATTACTCTTCCAGCTTTTGCAAAGATTTTCCATCTTCTCTTCCCCTTTAACCTCCAGACCTTCTTCCCCTTTAACCTCCAGGCCTCCGAGCTTCTTCACTTTAATTTTAAAAATGTTCCTTTAGAAAGAATCTATTTAGCAAAATATTTATGAGAAAGAAACATTTTCAAGAGCTGTCCTTTGAAAAACATTGAGTTTTTAGTCGTTTGTCGCAAAAAACTGATCTTTCCATCAAATATTGTCTCTTACCCTCTCTAACTTATTGCTCCGAATTAAAACCGGTATTGTTTCAAATTACAGACAATTTTCTCCATTAAAATTTTTATAACATTTTACTTTTTATTTCAATGAAAATGCAAAAATTGTGCTACCAAAACTAAGAGCTCGGTTATATTTTGTTACCAAAGCTCGGTTATTATTTCTTATGCATATTTTGCTCATTGAGTTTTAGGACACTTTTAAACGCCATTTTCATGAACCTGTGCAATGCTTTTGCTCACTTAGTGTACTTGGAACCAAATGTTAAATGATTTTATAACCTCTACTTCAAATTTGTCCCAGCAATCAACAAAGAAGCGAGGTCGACCAAAAGGATCAAAGGACAAACAGAAAAGATTACCAAAGGGATACAAACAATTGAAACTGGTTAGGAACGTAGAAGGGACATCAAATGCACAATGGGAAATCAAGGATAGTGATTCAGTGAGTCTTTTACATTGTTGTCATTTTTATTGACAAACGTTTTACATCTGAGGCAAATGTACCAGGTGATAGACCAATTATATAATTTGTAGTTTGGCAACCACCCGAACAGCCTGTGCAATGTAACTTAAGAAGATTGGGGAGGGGGTAGGCTTGCCCAAAGTCTATTTCTTTTTTATAGAAACTGAGAACAGAAAATTTCTTTTTAATTCAACAACAATCAGAGGAAACTAAAATGAGAAGGAGGAGAAAGAGTTTCTCTCAGTTCTTTCAGCTCCTTTTCTCGGATTAAAAAATTAATAGATTTGGGGTAAATCTAAGGAAGGGAAGATTAAGGTGGTACCAAGAATTGGGACTCACGTACAAGGGGTCTAACCAGATGAGTAAAATAATGTTTTTTCCTTTTGAAAAATGATCAAAATCTGATTGGGTCACCATGAATATAACAACAGCTTAACTCATTTCTTCCCCCTGAAGACGCCACGGAAAATACAACATATTGAAGAACTATCAGGGGGTAAATACGCAATTTTTGGCATGCAGCAAAATGGAATTTTTATGTGTACTCCACTTGCTAAAGTTTATTTGTACCAACCATACCAGTTAGCCAGACAGAGAGATAAAAGCATTTTACCTGTTTTTCTAGAGATGGAAATCATGCTTGACATTGCAGATTTATTTCCAAAATTGTTGTTGATCCGAGAGCAATCTTTCTTTTCCCACCGCTCCCACTCTTCTCTTGATGCACTAGCTGGGGCCATGAAAATGAAAGATATAATTTTTTACCATTTCAAATGCACCATTTCAGATGGTTACAAATGTTACAGAGGGATCTTATGATAAACATACCAGATAGTCAGCCTGTTCTTTTGAAAATCAAAACAATCGCAATTTTTTATTGTGAAAGAAATAGCCTGAGTGTGTTACTATAAATCACACGGGATTTGCAATAGATATAGTTTTTTTTATCGAGACTTTAATTGTCCAATAGTGTTTGAACCTCCCCAAAATACTTCTGGATGCCATTTTAGTAATATGTTTTGTACTAAATACTTTTGCTAGAGTCCAGTGCCCCTCTCATGCTAAAACTGAAATGAAATTGCGCAAATGAAGCTCTTTTCCTGTGGAAGATTTGCTTGATGAGCTAAAAAAGGAAACATTGTGACAACTCTGAAAGAAATGTCCGAAACATTTTTCTCGAAGTGGTTTTTCTTAAATATTTCAGTCCTAAACAATTTGATGTTGATGTATCTTTTTCTAAGATGTATTTGATCTTTCATATGACTGCTGGAAAATGTTTCAATAACGGTATTCATATAAACTTTTTGTGGTTTTTTAAACAATTGTTTACTCAATCCAAACCAAACTGCAGCATTGCAATACGTGAGTGGGCGCACGAACGGTAGCACGAACGCTTTACTTTCATAGGTAGCACGAACGCTTTACTTTCATGCTATATTAATATTATAGTGCCATTACATCTTTTAGTAGTGTACTTCTTTATGTGCTATGTCCTAGTGTACTTCTCTTAGTAACCAACGCTGGGTGAAGCATGCTTCTGCTGTGAAAATTGGTACACAATTTGCTGAAAAATTCACCAACTGAAATCAACTGACTAATCATTTTAAAGGCTTTAAATTTAACAAGAAAGAAAGTAGATTTTTAGCGCACCTGTACAGAATAAAATCGTTGACATACAATACCATACCAAAGCTAGAACCTCTTCAAGTTTGGGATAAGGGGGGATTAGAAATTTCCAAAGTTTTAATAAGCGGGGGGGGGGGGTTAGAATAAGCGCATGTTCTAGCAGGGTATCGCTCATGTTCATTCATTTTTTTCTTCAATTATTTATACACGATAAATGTAACAAGCGCTATTTAAATCCATGGAAATAACAGGAGCGATCAAAGTGAAACCAGTCTTTATTGCCATTTGTCACAACATCAAATCTATTATAAATTGATTGGACGTTGTTTCAAATCAGCATGTACTATGTTTATCATCCAGAATTGTTACTTTTTAGATGACGCAAAACGACTCAAAGGTCTCATCTACTGAAGATAAAGATTCAAGACCGTGTAGAAAGAGGGGGCGACCAAGGGGATCTAAAAACAAGCCTTCTCTGTCGCCTATGTTTTATGCCGAAGACTTTGATGATTTTGACAGTGATGATAAAGAAGACTATTATCCGCAAAGCGAGGGTGGATTTTACATCCCCCCCGCGGACAAACGAGAAAAGTTTTCACTAATATTAGATGACATAAATCGAAGAATTGTAGGTCAATCATTTAAGGTCTAATACGCTCTTTTTTATAAGAATTCACTTTATAAGAACATACCATCAAGGCTCGGATTGTCAAAAAAATAAGAACAAATTAAGAATGCTCAGCCTCAGATCTAGGATTTTCAAAAACAAACCAATACCTTATTATGCAATTATTTTCAGTGACTGTTACTTACTATACAAATTACTTACTATACAAACATGAGTGATACCGAGCATGAAGGCGTTGAAGCAAAGCAGACAAAACTCGTCACTTTGTCATTTAGGATAAAATTACAGAAGAAACATCTGTGCAAAAATATGAACAATTTAAGAACATTTCAAGCCTTAAATTCATAGAAATGTAAGAGCATCGAGCCTCGGCAAATATGATCTGGTTCTCATAAAAAAGAGTGTACGCGTTTAGAAAGACTTTTCTGGCTTAGATAAGCAAATGAATGAGCATAAATTGTCACATAAATATATGAGATTTACTGTTTGCTGCTCGACCACGTTTGCATAAACATTTGCTCTACGCATAAACATTTGCTCTACACGTAAACATTTGCTCTACACATAAACATTTGCTCTACACATAAACATTTGCTCTACACGTAAACATTTGCTCTACACGTAAACATTTGCTCTACATACATTCTGCTGAATGAAGGAATTTGTTGATCCATATTTTAAAAAAAGTTCCAAACGTTTCTGCTTATCAATGCAAAAATATGTCTAAACGTTTGCGACGTAGCCTGGGACATAACCACAATGGGTATGGTGAAGGGGGGGGGGGGCTTTCACACCCTCAATAACCAGCTTCTCGGTTGAAAATCGGGCAAAAAATTTGTACAATATATTTAATTTCGTGAACTTTCAGAAACTTCAAGTAAGCACTTAAAATGAACATCTGTGCTGTTTACGTAATTTACAATCAATACAACGTTTGACAGAGGCTGATATCAGGCACCTTCATCAACGACGACGGCAGCGTCTACAGTAACCTCAGATCCTTTTGTATTTTGTATCCTAATTTTCAAATTATCAACTGAAAGCGTGCAAACGTAAATCCCAAGGATCCTGAGCCTGAAGTTATCTTTCAGAATTTACATCGCCACAACAGTTTTCAACACAACTTAATGGCCGTTCCCTGTAAAATTAGTTCGCATTACCAAAGGTGTTGCCACTTCCCGAATTCTGAAATAGAATAACCTTTTTGATGTGGTAAAAGTAAGAAAAATGGCTAGACCTATCCAAGCAAATGGGAAATAGGGTTTATTTTTGTGATTTAATATGACATTTCAGTTGACGTGTGATGGCTGCTTAAGGTCGCTTCAAAGATACAACTAATACATCTAATTTGATAATAAAGGTACTTTGCTAATAAAGATAGTTAACTTACAGTTGGGTTATTAACTCTTCAAAATTGATGCCTTGGGTTCACTGAGATATTTATGAAAACATACTGAACATAACGGAGATTCGAACGGGAAATAAAAACATAACGAATAAAACTTTTATAGGTATCTTTTTTAATTTAACTATCATGGGAGCTTATTCGATGTCCTTCAAAGGTGATGTTTTGAAAGATTTATCTAGTTTTAGTTTCCATGACAACACTTTTAGTGATGTAAATATTGCAAAGTTATCAAAAGGTGTTGATATTTTATTATTTTGAGCTAATTCTTTTATTAAAACCTGAGAAAAGACACGATATCTCATTATTGAGCTTTCACTTCGTCTTCCCTTTGGGCCGTTCAACCCTGGTTTCCACTGCGGGTTTATCGCGATAGCCATAATTTTTAATCGCGATAATCCCCAGTGGGAACATAAAATTATCGCGTAAGCCCGGAAAATCGCGATTAACCCTAATTCCCATTTTAGATCGTCGCCATTAGAAATTATCACTATTGCGTTAATTGTGATAAACCTGCAGTGGGAACTCAGCTTTAGAGGCCGTTGGAGATGATATTGACTTTAAGATGAATATCTAAGCACTCCAGACACAGATTTACCAAATTTATTCGACACACCCAACCAATCTAAATATTATCACTACCCCCCCCCCCACACCGAGCGGTGGTGGAAATTATAGGAATCTCGGAGGGATCTTGCCTATTTATCGTAAAAATCTTGCCTATTTATCGTAAAATCTACTTTTTAAAGGCCTTTGTTGGAGAAATAGTGCTTCCGTCGGAAATTTAGGCCACTTTTTGACTACCAATTCGAAAACTGAATTTGCTCCACTGCTCCTGAGCATGTCCAAGCATACAAAAAACAATGGACAAATAAAATTTCAAATCTTTGTGCAATAGTTTTCCCTCATTTATTTTCACATATTCCAACGTAACGTAAGTTTATCCTTTTAGGAAGAGCCATTTGATCCGTTGCTTTCCGCATCCGTGTTAGCTTCAGTTTCCGTTTTCCGTGCAAATTTATCTTTTGACTACCATTTTCCGTGCACAAAAATCGCCAAATTTTCGTGTTCCGTAAAATATGACACCCCCACTTTCAGGCCATACGTAAAATACAAACTTGAGGGCCATGACAAGTGCATTATGTGAAACATTAATATTTGATGCCTTTTGGGCCTTCGAAAATTGTCCATGGACAATAAAAAGTTAATAGATTTCTCCGTGTCAGCTAAAAATATTTTTATTAATGCTGAAAATGGGCCTCAAAATTTCTGATTTAAAAGAGATCCTAATTATATTTATAAAATCTGTACAGTGCATCATTATGGAAATTAAATGAATTATTAACATTTGTTCTAGCTTTCCAACATATTTTTTCCCACATAATAAACGATCAACCTACTTATGATTGTTTATCTCAAAGCACTATATTTAGAAATGAATAGACACATAGACATACTTTTGAAGGAAAAAATTATTTTGGATTAAGAATTGCATTACAAGCTTTATGCTAAATTTGGTCCCAACCATCCACTTTAATGAAATATTTCTCATCGCGTAAGTTCTAACTATTTTGCTGTTGTTATCAATTTAATTTATTTGTTTCAATATAGTTCCCAGCTAACTTCAAGACTCACGAAATAACTTAAATACCCATTGTAAATGGAGCAGTACAGCGATATGTAGAGGCGGTATGTATGTCAAGCCGTTTCCTTGAAAAAAAATGGCTGGGAAATAAAAAAGGTCGTCGAAAAATAAAAACATGTTCAAAATAAAAAATTGCTCGAAAACTATGAAAAATACTCGAGAATTATAAAAGGTGTCCGAGAATTATAAAAAGTGTCCGAGATTTAAAAAAGTATCCGAGATTCATAAAAAGTGTCAGAGAATTATAAAAGCTGTTCGAGAATTTAAAAATTGTCCGATAATTATATAAAGTGTCCAAGATTTTTTTATGATGAATTTTTTAAATTGATGATTTTCAAAATAGCTGGACTAAGGCCTATGCTAAAACAAAATGGAGAATGATATGCAAGAATTTTTCGTCTCGCTGGATCGCTGTGTTACATCAGCTTTGGACGCTCTCCAAAACAGACGTGACGATTTAGCTTCCATAGAGCATGTTGAAAGAAGACTAGAGGAGAATGTAAAGATTTTCGTTCCAATGGAGATAGTTGTGACGTTGTGAGGTCGAGCTATTTAGGAAACGCAAGCGAGGAAACAAGAATTATTCTAGTTTTACTGGAACAGCTTGCTGCAGCTCTCGGTAATATCTTGTCCCAATTCGCTCACTCAAAGTCAATAAATCGTCCTTCTGACCAGTATGTTCCAGTATTATTTTTTACCAAGGCAGGCTAAAGTACGATATCACAAAAGAACAAATAGAACAGCTGCAAGAGATTACAAGACTCTTTAACGGAGATAAGTAATGGGGGACTTGACACCAGGATTCAAGATATACTCCGACTGATTCCTAATGCCGGTGAAACACTTGTAAGGGGAAGTTTTAGAGCAAGGAGCATTTTCGTACAAAGATGGAGAGTGCGAGAAAGGCTCAATATTATTGATATGGTTGGCCGTGCATTACATCAAAGGTTACCCATAATGCGTCGAAGGTATGATGTGGGATGTGCCAATCAACTTTGGCACGTCGACTCAAATCATAAACTAATATCATGGAGATTCGTTCTCCGTGGCTGCATTGATGGGCACAGTCGAGCAATAATATATGTTAGATGTTTCCCAAACAACAAGGCAGACACAGTATTAAGATGCTTTGTTGATGGAGTTGAGAGATTTGGAACTCCGTTGCGGGTTCGCGGGGACAGAGGGACATAAAATGTCGATGTTGCACGGCACATGGTGCATGTACGAAGTATAAATAGAGGCAGCTTCATAAGCGGTAGAAGCGTACACAATCAACACATTGAAAGATTGTGGTCCGATGTGAATAGAGTGGTGAATGGATACTACAAGGACTTGTTTATATTCATGGAGTATGCAGATAACCATGGCATGCGCACAAGTCCTCATCAGTCACCCCTCGCAATTTGGCACGCCAGCATGTTACAATCATTGAACATTTTTGAACATTTTCATTTCATTTCATTTTCCTCTTAGAATAAAGGAACCCTGTGTGTGTTCGTTTAGTATTTTCATCTTCTTCCTTTCGGCCGATTTATTCGTTGCGAAAGGGAGAAAACGGAAAGTAAATTGCGAAGGAGAGAATGAGGAGAGAGGAATAGATCCTGCCGAAAGTTACTAATCTGCTTTTGCTAAAGCTGTTATTGTTGAAAAAATTCTGACTTTATTGTAGAGAAAGTTTCTCCTGGAGAGACTTTTACAATTGTTCTTTATAGGATTTTATATCTGCATAGAGTGGAGTAAGTACACTGGGTAAGGCCTTAGTCCAGCTAAGGATTTTTATTCTAGAACTAATCATCAACTTGAAAAATTTATCCTAAAAACATTTCTGACAAATTTAGTAAATCTTGAACATTTTTTATAATTTTAGAACACTTTTTAAATTCTCGAACCTTTTTTAAAATATACCTTTTCAATTAACGGCCTCGTTTTAGAATTTTTAAAATTTTTCTTCATATGAAATTTTTGACCCTGAATTTGGAGTTAGCACCAAAAAGATAGTTCGGTTGCAAATTTTTACTCTCCTAGTGTTCATAATGTTAATTATATAAAAACAAAAAGTTTGAAATTCTGTAAGGAATTTGACCGTGAATTATATAATTCTCGAACCACTTTTATAATTCTTGGACACTTTTTATATTGTACATCGTATATTGTATATCGTATATCGTAGATCGCACATCGCACATCGTACATTGTACATCGTACATCGTACATCGTACATCGTACATCGTACATCGTACATCGTACATCGTACATCGTACATCGTACATCGTACATTCTTTAAGGAGGGTAACCCTTCAGCAAATGCTGATTTTCAAGGGGCCCTCCATTTACAATATTACAATTTAAAAA
>JAYJMH010035911.1:0-16058 GCA_036873815.1 Phacellophora camtschatica
ATTCGGTCGCTCGCTGCGCTCGCTCCCTCACTTCGCTGAAGTAAAACATAGACATTGTTCCATGTCAACTTCTCTTCCATTGCGGTATTTCATTCTACACTACACGATTCTGCGTGGTATCATTCTAAATTTCAGTGTTCCGTATTTTAGCAGCTACGTTGTCTGCAGTGTATAGTTAATGTTTTTAACTTTGGTAATATTTTTTGTAATTAAATCATACATTGCCTGTAATATTTTATACTTCTTTATTTTTAATTAATGTAAAATGTTTAATTTGTGGCATAAAATACATACATACATAGTTAGGGTTTTGAGCAATTTTCAGATCAACATATACGCCAAGTTTGTACAAGAGTCTCCCCTTGGAGCTTCAGCCTACTATTGTATCCAGCAGTTTAATGTTCCCGTATTTCCTCTAATGAGCGCTGCGGCGTTTATTAAATTTTTGTAATTTTGTGCAGCGCTTATTATTATAGGGAGGCGCAAACGAGAAGTTTAGTGAATTACCGTTCTTACGACGAAGAAATCTACAGCAATTTAAGGTTTCTGGGGCCTCTCACTATATCTACGTACATTCATCGGATTTAAAATAATATTTATTTGCTAAAACTACCCGAAATTATCAGCTGCGGAGGGGCAGCTGCGGGCCCAGGGACAGCTGCACATTTTGTCCCCACCACCTTTTCAGTGGGCAAGTATGCAAATCTAAATATTCACATATTTTGATGCAACCTACAATCGAAAAGGATCAGATCTCCGCCGAACAAATAGCATAGAAAATGAAGAAAAAGTATAATATATTTGATGCGAGTATAAAACATATTAATGATGACTATAAATTTATTTGTATTAAATACTTTTATTATAAATTCAATATGAAAATATATTGTACGCTCAAATTTCAAACAGTACATACAAAACGATTTTTTGAAGGAATGTTGCAACGAACGAATTGCGATTTACTTGAAATTTGTAAGATTTATGACGCAAGAGCATTAGGAAAATACATAAAAGAAACATCACATAAGAAGAGTGAGAACGAGTTGTCTAAATAAATACCAACGTTGGATATTTGCAACTATCACAAAACTCTCTCATGAACTTTTATTCCTTAAAAGTTTATTTTGACAATTTTGTCGAAAAGCGATGTAACCTTTCAGGCTCTTATATTTGTAGGTTCTTATACGCTGGTTTCTACAGTATATAATTCTTTGAAGAATTGCGAGGGAAAGCTTTTTATCCAGACTTTTCTGATATTTTCAAACTGGTTTTTTGTCATATATCTAAAGAATGATTCACGCAACAGTAGCAACTATATAAAACCAAGCTTTGTATAACATTAAATTTGCATATGCTACTTAAAATACATGACATTTAATTGGCTTTGTTGAATGTTATTTGTATGATATACGTGATTAAATTTACTAGATATACACAATATACAAAACATTTACAAGGCTGAGAAAAATTTTCACCTCATGGCAAAATAGCCACAAATTATAACAAAAGCTGAAATGATTATCTAATTTTACGATAAAATGCAAAAATTTCAAACGAGAGTCTTCATCTGCAAACCAGAAACACTTTTGGCATGGCAAAGATGGAATTTTGAAACAATTCTAACCTGTTTCTTATCCCAGATTTATGAGCTTTGCATTACCATGAACAAAACATTACATACAAACTGTTTCATAAACTGATAATAATTCTACACCATTATGGCGATTCCAAATATACATTTGACCATGTGTGACTAGAAAGAAGCTAAAACGGTCAAATTGAGCAAAAATAGCAAAAATCTACAAAACTTTCTCGGCTCAAACTTAACATGTCTCCAAGTTTCGCTTCGTTTCATTTTCATTCTAAATTGGAGTACGACAAGGCTCATACCTTTGCCGTTTTTGATTCTTGTGAATATCATCGATTTGTTTCTTTTGATCCTTAAGTTTATCTTGATCCTTAATTTGTAACCCTTTTCCCCCGAGAAGGGCCGTACGGCCTATTGCCAAACAACATAAAACATCATATTTTCAGGAGGTAAATACAGGCACAACTTTCCATAAATTCAAGATATTCCAACAGACGTTTATCTCTCGAATTAAGTTGGTTTGTAAGTGCTACCCCTGGCAAAATAAATTTTAGATGGGATTTCCCTGTTAATTGGAAATGAATCCGGAAGTGAAATGGTTAAAGCTTCTTTCTGGCGCACCCAGTATTAACAATACACGTACAAAAATGCTACACAAAAATATTCTATTTTTTTTGGCATGGTGAAGAATGTGAGAAATAATACTTTAAATTTTATTTAAGATCCTTCAAGAACAATGGGGTCTTTCATCGAGCATTGTCGATGACAGTAGCAATGGATAGATTAGTTCATTGACGATCCTTCAAGGATCATATATATCTCCACTCGTCTTTAAATAAAATTTAGAATGGCACTTTCAATACCCTTGAGGTGAATGCTTTTCAGTTTGCTATCGGCTATCGTCGCAAGAGACAGTTCATTGACGATTCTTCAAGGATCATATTTATCTCCATTCGTCTTCTAAAAATTTAATACGCCATTCAACACACTCTAGAGAGCAGTGTTTTCTTTTTTTGTTGTCGACCATCGTCATCAAGGATAATCTTAAACATCAATGCAATTCGTGAACCGCTTTGCAGCCTCTTCTATTGCAAAATTTTCGAATTCCTAAAAAATCAAGACATGTAAGTTTTAGAAAACTGAAAGCATTTTAGATACATTTTCAAATTCCTGAAAAAATATAAACCTATAAGTTCTAGAAAGCTGAAAACGTTTTGGAAACAAAACCTAAAAATGAGTGGCCCAAAAAATGTTTCCACGTTTGCAAAGCTGCCTTTTATGATAAGAGGTTTATTTTATATAATTCGTTTTATCTGGTTTATTTTATATAATTCGTTTCATCTTATACTGACAGAAATCTATGAAACAATCAACCATATGAATCCAACATTTATCGATGAAATCTTCAAGGTAACAGAAACACCACAATCTGGAAATTATCTGAAATCCAGATAATCTGATAATTATCAGATTAATAAAATAATCTGGAAATTATCAAAACTAAAATCAAACAGATTGATCTAGCTTGTAACTGCAAACTACGCTAACCGTATACACAAAACATTGGTTACATATATTAGTATATTTAAGTGATTTATTAATTATTAACTTTGATTTGTGTTATAAGTATTACCTAGCATTGTATTTAGAATTAGAAGTTGGTTTTAATCAGCTTAGTGGCTATTGTTACACCAACTATAAATAAATGAATTAAAAAAAACATTGCCAAAGTCTACCCAATAATCATTGAATTATACTCTTAAATAAAACCAAAAATAGAGGATTTCTGCTGCTGTAATCTGCTGAAAATACTACATTGTAGCTTTTAAAAAGCCATTTATTTGAACGTTGGTATTCCTGTATAGCAATAGCTCAGTGGTTACTTTAGTAGATTTTGGAAAGCAGATTAATCAAAACTTAAGTTACATATATAACATCTATTTCAAGCAAAAACTAAATTATCAAAACCAAAGCTCCTGCATGGCAGCTTTCCCTGCGGACACTTTTTGGGACACTCGGTACCAAAACTCGCGGCCTGGAAAATTAGCACTGAAAATATATCTCACCTCAATCTTACGTAGAGCTTCCTCGATTCCTCTCTCGTTGGCATCATGGCTATTTCTATTGCTCTTTGAAAAGCTAAAATCTTTGTCGGTATCCACTTCCAATATTCTTTCAGGTACAGAGCAAACACTACTTGTTTTCCTCATCCTCAATTCAAAATCCCCGCGATGGTCATCCGCGTTTTTCAAATCCGTCAAACTTCCCGAGGGCCTGCCCGAAGATTCCTGCGTTGCAGCTGGTACATCAAACGAACTGTCAATTGATGACATGCTCGCTCTGTTACTGTTAGGCTCGCCACTTGATTCTGAGCTCTTTTTTGTATTTTGTCCAAAGAATTTGAAATTATTAGAAGTTGACCGTTTTCGCATATTCGGACTAGTACACGGGCTAGTTATTTGTGTCCCTAAACTATCCTTTCCAGCATTAACATTCGTTTTTTCGGATGCAATATTTTTATGACTACTCTTGAATTTAGAGAACAGTTGCTGTTTGGGTTTCTTCTTATTTTCTTTGAATATATCATCTGGAACAATGTCAACGTTTGCGTTAATCTCTACCAGTTCAATGTCAATATTACTCAGTCTCTTTTCAAGAAGATTTAAATTCCGTTCATCATCATTGGCTTCAGGGTCCGTTACATTTCCGGCTGGACTTCGAACAGACGAATCATGTCCCAATCTGTCTCGTAGAGATTTCACTTTTTGAAAAACAACATCCTTTTGCAGCCTGAGCGAGTTTCTCCGTTTCATAAGTAACGTTTGTTGGCGTAGTTCATTTTCTGAAAAATCCTCAGCGAAATCCATGCACACTGGCGGTGGACTTCGTGAAGCCATAGTACTTGCAGAAGTAGAGCAACCAGCTATTGCCGAAGGACTATCGCCGAACGGTGACATAGCAGCATTCGTATGCGTCGACCAGCCCTCTCTAAAGCTCCCAGATGAAGGTCTGCCGGTTGATAAAACTGCTTCAGAAAGTGGTCGGCCAGTTCGAGGCTTACCTCTCGAATTCATTTTCATTGCATCGTCCAAATGTTTTCTTGGATTTGTCTGGATTCTTTCTAATGACGTTGATTTTTGGTGATTGGAGTTTTCATCTAACATCGTTGGTACCACGCGAGGGATATACATCGAAGCAGTTCGTCCTTTGTCAAAACTTCTGCTCTGTTTTCCTTGGTAGACATTATTCTCGTGTGCCTCCTTCAGCTTTAATACTTCTTCCAGACACGACCATCGCTGTTGGCTGAATGCGTGCTGGTCAAGCGATCGCCTTTTATGAAATTCTGGCAAGGTATAACGATTGGCAGGAGTTTTCGAAATATCACCGGGAAATGATGAATTCACATCAATGCTCAAGTACTCACCAGATTGACGCGAGCCGTTATTGTATGACTTTGACAACTGGTCAGATTTCGTGGTAAATTGTCTAGCATTTCTGGGCGTGGTTGGGCTGGATTCCATGCGTGTAGCTCCACGATGGGATCTTCGTGAATGGTCAACTTGATCAATCTTAGTAACGTCCTCAGGAAAAACATCAAATGGAGGCTGATTTAAAACCACACTAGCTTTATTTCGCCTCTCCATCTGTGGTAAAAGATATAGAATAATTTTCGTCATTGTAAATAGCATTGTGGTATTGTAAATAACACAATGATTTACTTCAATCAGGGAGCAAACACAAACATTTTAGCTAAACAATTGATAATTGCTCAAATTTGAAGACTAATGCATATGCCTTACTCATTGATACGTCTTCTCCTCAAATTTCTTGCATGAATTTTAAACAGGTGTAGTCTCAATTTAGACTTATTTAAATTTACCGCCAAAATTTAGCCTGAGGATACCCATGGTTTGTCATGCCTTTGCATGGGTCAATATTCTTCACAATTCGGAAGGAAATGACATGGGGAAAAAATTCAGTATATTTGGCATTTGGTACATGTTGTGCTTTGAGCCTGGGGAAGAATTTCATAATGACATGGGTAGGGGAAAATTCATAAGCTGAGAAAAATATTGACCCCTGTGACATCCGTGCCCACTGCAATTATTAAGGAACTTAGAAGTATCAAGATAGCTGAAGGCAACAGGGTGAGAACAGAAAAAACAAGTTCTTCCAAATATGTTCATGAAAAACACATAAATAGTAAATTAAAAAATTGATTCAATTCGCAAAAACGTTATTTTTTATATTAGATATTAATTTTTGATCACAACTCACCTTTTCCTTCCACGACGAAGCATAAGCATCAATACCAGTATTTGAAGCATCACTTCCTTCAAAGCACGATACGTCACCATCAGCTCCACTGTCCATGCTTGTCTGTTTTCTACTGTGTAACAGAGGTGATTCACTTCGGTCCTGCAATAGCATTATATTTCATTGTAACATCAAGCCATACTCTACATATTTCGTTTCGTTTCGTTTCGTTTCGTTTCGTTTCGTTTCCTTCCACACACTGCAAAACCTTTATTCGAATGATTTTCGATATTCATCTGAATTTATTTTATCAATTTATCAATGAATTTATCAATACTTTGTTTATGTAGATTTCTTTTAAAGTGTTTCCGGAATATGAATCAGATTCAAATGGTAAGAATAAAAGAAAAGATCGATAAACAGACTAAAAACTTTCATAAGAAAACAGAAACGACTAAAAGCCTCTCAATTTTAAAGTTCAAATTTGCATTCAAGATGATGGCCAAGTAAGGTCTCTAACCTCGTAACTCTCAGAGTAAGGAACGATTGCATCTTGAAATGCAACTTCTTCAGCGCCATCAATTTCATCTGAGCTGGATGGAATTCTATGATCTAAACCTACGTGAAACAATAAATTTGTTTTAAAACACGTATCTTTAAATTAAAAACTAAACGTTCTCTTTCAAATTAAAATGAGATGATGAGACAAAAACAAATAAAATTGTCGAGACGATAGTAGCTAACGAGTTGGAAAAGGTCTCCACTAAAAATTATCAAGCTTACAACACTTTCAATTTAATAAACGACTGATAAAGTAACGATCAGTGAGAAACCTGCCATCAAGAAACTAAAGGAAAACTATGCCTGTTTACAGAGCCTTGAGTCGTAGCTCAAATCCGCGAGGCTACAAATCTCGCCTTGTGCTCAATTCAACGTTCTCAATTCGCCGTTCTCAATACGCTGTTCTCAATTCGCCGTTCTCAATTCGCCGAATTTCTAGTAACAAACGTGCATTGAAATGGCTTCTTATCACATAAACGTAGTGAAATTAAAGCCATTATTTTTATTTTTTAAACTGAAGACCGGGGCATCATTTTTTTTCATAGCAAAAATCCGGATTATGGGAAATTTTCCCCAATTCAAAATGGCGAATCGAAATTTGAGAAATCACTTATTAAAGCAAGGAATGTTGAAATAAAATCTTCGAGTTGAAGACGGTAAAATTTTGATTGATCAGATTTTCTATTGGCATAAAAACTTACCTTAACATACAGCGTTACATGATAAATAATTTTTCTCGCTATGTGTGTATTTTAAAAACTGTAAATGACCGATAAATAAAACTACAAACCTGGCTCCTTGGTAAGTTGTCCAATCGCGTCCAACATGGAAACAATTTCATTGTAACTATTTTCGGTAACAGATGCAAAATTGTTGATTTTCCCATTTCTTTCCACGAGCTGAAACAAAATTAAAAGATTTAACCATGTATCAAAATAAAACAAAAAATCACAGATCATACGTTAAATCAAGGCCGGCCCCAGAAAACATTTTCGAAACGGAGTGTCACAAAAAGTATTCCGAATAGAATTAGAAATTTTCCGATAAATAGTAAGCTTAGCTTTGCTGACTGAAGTGACAGTCAATGTGAAATTGCCGAATAAACACCGCTTTACATTTCCAGGAGTGTCGCACCCCAAACCCCTATTGGGCCAGCCCTGCCTTTAATATGTGTACAATCATTAAATTTCCATAAATAGAATTGTTAGACTAATTATCAAATTGATATAAATGCAATTAAATTACATTAGATAACAGTCTGGCAGAAATATTTTTCTAAATCGGTCGGGCTTAGATAATTCAATAATCTATCACGACCCTTAAACTCTTAACTCACCTTAAAACTTATAAATTCCTGATCGTTGTCGCTGATCTCAATTGGAAGCTCCAAACTGCTTCCACGGACGTCCAAAGCGAAATCTGCCGACTTAAATTCAGGATCTTTATACAACACAAGACAGCTATCCTGAATTGCAAACCAACGCTCATTCCATTTACCAGCACTGTTCCAATACACAACTGCGTCTTGTTGATCTCTTTTGGTTGGTCGACGAGAAACTATAAAAAGAATTATATTTAGAGTTATTTTCTGATTCATATCGTACAAACGCAAAAAACGTATTTGTCTACTTTTTACAGTTCTACTTTAAGAGTCTCTGGTCTGATGACAGTATAGTATAATGGGCTCGCGAGGATTAAATTTTTGAATTCTTGATATAACTATTGTGAACTATCTTGGGGAGGGTGGGAGTTTTACTCGACAAAACAACTATCGACGTGTAAGGTTTCAGAGCCTCGTTATAAAACTTATATACTGCTCCTCCTCCATTTGCACGTGCAAGCCTACACCCATGCACACTTTCCTTACGTCCTAACATAACATTTCACAAAGTAAAGACTCTTTTCTTTTAGTTTTCTCTCTTATGATGCCAAACAAATTAATTTTGAATGCACAGTCCAAAATCAATTGGCCTGCACGCAGAACTCTACTGTAAGACAAAGCAGGCAGTTCCCCCATGGGGTATTCATTGCTAACTGCATCAGTTCAAAAATATTGTACAGATGTCTCATTTTAAAATCCAGCTGCCAACTAATTTTATAATTGAATTAACAACCAAATAGAATGTGTTGGCCAGCTGTAAAGGTGTCAAATATCAAAAGATAAACAAAATTGTAGACTCGATTTTAGTAACTTTCAACGAAGCAAAAATGCTAGTAGCCTCGTTTTCGATTGCAAAAGTATTCTCAGAAATGAACAGCATTGAACTTTGAGGTTGTTTGTGTCTGGACGTGTCAAATGCATGCAGCAGCTCGCAGCATGACGAGGAAATTGCAAAAAGACAAAATAAAACGACAAAGAGGACCTAAAGAAATAATTAGTATGATAGGAAAATATCTGAAACTACTATTTTGGCGTCCGAATTCCCATGATTAAACGTTATGCATAAGTTATTTATTTCACTGACCAACACTGTACCCAATATAACGCGAGCAGTTGGAAAAATCCATATTAGTAGAAGATTTAAATTTGTATAGCTTTGTTTTCTCTTTTCATCACTGCATGCCTGCCTTGACTCTCGGCACTACTTAAACTAAGAAGAAATTGCAATTTAAATATGTAATCGTTTCTCCCTTAAATTTGGTCCGTTCATGTAGAACAGCAATAAGATTACAAACAGCGTTTACCAGGCTAATCCAAATATTGTATCACTTAAAGTAAGCACTATATTAAACCTTTATGCAAATATTTGTGTACATGCTTGGGATTTGTATTTTATCTGCAGCTTGAAATGTTTTCATTTCCTTGTATAATATCACGACATATCACAAGAATTGTTTACTTCGCCGTTTGACGTTAGGACTAATGTAAACGCTTTAGCTCATCCTCGGTGTAGATAACACTGTAACCCAAAAGTGCATACGAGAAATTAAACTTCTCTTAAAGATTGTTACTAATAGTAAAATCTTACAGGGGTATACGCTGCGAAGGAGCGTGTAAATGTATCCCAAAAGTTCCCTTTAAATGCTAAGCATGTCATCTTGTGGCTAGTGACCACGTCAGCATGTGAATTTTTTTTAAACCTGGACGTATTAACCTTCAAACAAAACGCTATTCATTATGTGGATCAGAAAAACTACAGTTCTTAGCATTGTCAAAATGAGAGCAGAAGTTAAGTTCGTTGGGATTTGTTAGGTATATGAAACGAGAAACATTTTCCATGACATCATACCGGTTTTCATTCCCTGTCGCAATAATATTTTTGATACTTTTATCCAATGGAAGCAAACCTGTTGATTGATATTACAAATCTTTTTTAGCAACCTTTGCGGATTTTTCGGAAATCACATTTCCGGATAATAATATTTGGATTTTGTTATAGTATAGACTTGCTCTAAGTCTATTTCGCTAAATCAGTGAAAAAATGAAAGTAACTTCACTTCAATTTTTTCACTGATTAAACAAAAGAGACTTGGAGCAAGTCTATTAAGACCCTTTACCATATGATAACAGAGTCAGGGCAAATAAAACACATCAGTATATGCCCAGGCACCCAGCGCAAAACCAAATAAAGCTGTCATCACGAGAGATGTACATACAGTAAACAAAGATGTTCAGACTTATCTCAACATATGGAGCAAAACATAGCCATTAAGTATCAAAAGATACTGATTTAGATGTCCTGAAGGTATACTAAAAATTATTTTAGATCACGTTTTCAGAATATTAATGCCCAATCGGTACTAACAATTTTCAAGCAATTTGACATACTAAAATTAAAATATGCCGATTTGAGCATATCAGCATATGAAAATAATTGGGGGTAAATGCCAAATATTGATTGATAAATTAGTTTAGTTAGCTTTTTTGCTAACTAAAATATTATTCTTCGTGTAGTGGTATTGAAATATCGTAGTTTGTTTGCAGCCATATTTGTATTAGGTAGAGCGTCTGATGCATAATTTAAAAAAATTATTAAACACATGAAAATTGATCTGTCAAAAATCAGCAGGCACCGAAAAGAAAACTCTTCCTCATTCAAACAAACACAATGTAACGATTATCGATTATCGTGTTCTAAAAAATAGACAAAAACTGAAAGAAATCATAAAATAAGCTACCTTTGGCCTTTCTTCCAGGCAATTTCTCTTTAATTTGAGCTAATAAATGCGTCATTGACGATCTCTTTTCCATCTTTGGTGGAGCTGGTCGTGCTAAACTTTTCGTCATCGTTTTACTTAGGTTCGAGTGCGAAGAAATGAGAGAAGTTCCTGCTGTTTCATCCACAACAAGTCCAGTCCTGTTCTCTTCTGTCGACGTTTTGATCGGACTGTGTACTGCAGAGGAAGTAAACATTATCAACATTCTGTCTACGTAAGGGAGATTTATTCGCTAAGTGTTCCGTTTACTATTTACCTGAGTAGCATTTATTCATTATACAAATCATGTATTCGACAACAAGACAACTTTTGTTCATAGAAAGAATAAGAAAAAACAATGCATAAAATGCTTGGCGTTTTGTATTTTTGGTGATTTTGGTGTTTAGGGAGAATTATGACTGCTTTGAAGTCATTCCTAATTCTTTCAAACATGCTTGCCTTACGAAACGACATAAACACGTTTACAAGTCTGCGATGACAGAATAATAACCCCAGTTGAGGCATAAAACAACGACACGGCCATTTGTTTTCAATTCTGAAAAGTATGGGTCTCCAAAACCAGTTGAATGCGAGACCACAAGGCGATACATTTTATGTTTTTGCCAATCATATCCTTCAACTCGACTCAGTCTGCTCCTGCTGATACTGACCTTGTCTTTTCAAAGTTCGCGACAGTCTGAATCGAGCTCTGATAGCTCTAAAACTTGGCATACTCTGTCTCTAACGTTTGACGAGGGTTACATGTATACCTCAAACTCGGAGGCCAGCATGCAATTTGCAATACGCAATACGTGTCTCTTGAGTACGAGGTGGTCGTTCAGTTAATGAAATTTATTATACGATTTGATGTTCTTTGGTTTGATAGCAAAATGACTCATTTTACACACCACACACTGAGATAAGCTATCATGAATGGTTGTCTTCCAGCCGACTTGCCGTTAAATCAGATGAAATACAACATCGAAAAACCTCTGACCGTTGCCTTTCTGTTAACCGCACATATAAGACCGCCACTGATCTTGTGAAATTCTATGACGCTCCCATTGAACAGTGTCTTGGAGGGAAAATCATGTTAAAAAACCACGGGCCGTTAAATATACTATATCAAGTTACAGTCGTGAAATGAAAATTAAAGAATTTTTGGCAAACCTTGAAAAAGAAAAAAGCCTCGGTGCGAAGAAGAGGCAAGTAAAAATTCTCAAAAAAATTAAGGCCGTCATCTACACGCAAGTGCCTGTGTCCCGAAAGCTTTCCTACTAAAAAGAACTTTTGGAAATGCTAGACCAAATAGTAGACCACACTTTCATGTCATTCAAAACTTTCATGTCATTCAAAAATTCCTCCAATGAAAGTTCCAACGCATGATTTTCAAATAACTTCGTTATTGTTTAAGCCATCAAAGTAGTACCCTTATGCTCTGACACTGTACATTTTTAAAGCTCAATCGCGCAGGTAAATGTGAGACAGCAGCACACAGGCTAACATGGACTAAGTCCGATTCAATATCATGAGAAAACAATTTACCGTGAAAAAAAACAGAAACAAATGTTGTTGTGTGATTAAAATTAATTGCATGTTTAAAAAATACCAACATCCTAATATTTTTCCTGAAAAACAATTATCGTGTTTTTGCGGAAGCAAGTAAATAATGATCATCATCATTCCATTGTACATGTGGCTGTTTACAGTGAAATGTTTTGGGACAGTATAGTATTCAAAACATTGTCAATCGAAACCGTTTTTATGAAATATAATTTATTTGCAAAAGGTCCTAATTCTATCCGTCCCAACAGATGATTATTTCATACACTTTACTGATATGACCGAGGCCCAACTCATGGTTCTGGGTAAAAAGGGATCTTACAATTTTATTGAGGGCAACATTCTATATTTATAATGGGGATAATAGGAACATTGAAAACGTTTTTCAAGTTTTAGGGAACTTTCTGGATACAATGTCAGGGAAATTTTAGAAATTCAAAGGAAAATTTCATGGACAACAGACTCCCTGGGAGGGAATGATGATAAACCCATTTAGCTTAGATCATGGTTACTTTCAATTAAAGCATGATAAACTATCGAAAATTACTGTCCAATAAGTCAACAAGTCTTGGTTAAAATTTTTGCAACTTTCCTAGTTAAAGCCAAACATATATAAAAAACCATCTTTCCCCCCCAAACATTTAGTTCTCCCCACGGCCCCCAGTCCTTCCATTCAATTCTTATCTTAGCATTTCGTTGGATTTCTAAAGGTTCCTAAACTGACGATACTTGTCAAATGGCAATTTTAATTAATAAAGAATATTAAAATTTAAAGCTGCCTAGTAAACACGTGTTTTTTATAAGAAACCTGGCTAAGGCTCCACTAGTGAACGTTTCTTAATTTTAATTTTTCATTTTTCATTTTGAACATTTTTCACTAGTAAAAGTTTCTTAAAAGTTTCTTAATTGTATAGATTTTTTACTAGACATTCCTTTTTTAAACAAAACATTACAAAAACTGGGTATATATTGTACAGGATAAAAAGTTTTCACTAAATCAATCGTCTAACATCATGTCCATTCCACTAAAATCAGCATTATGTAATCTTCCCTAAAGGTTTCAAAAGTTTCTTAGCAAATTTCATTCACTAGTAAAAGTTTCTCAAATTTTTGTGGGCTTCCCCAGTGAGTTTCTTATAAAAAGTTTCTTATAGAAAAACGTATATGAATGAAAGTAGCATTAAATAGAAACAGATGGAGATTATCCGATTACACCAAAATCTTTTCGTTCATGATCATTTTTGGTGTAACAGGCGGGTAACATGTCCCTCGCTGTAATATTTCCCGTTCAAATTTACATGATAACACAAACAGATCGCAACTTATCGTTGGCTACGAGTATAACCATAATCACCCAATTACGTGAATTAGACTTTTACCATTGGGGTACTACAGCGATCTCTTGCAACCTTGTGATCATAACAGATGACGCATGTGTGGAAATTAAACCAGAAAATGTGCCTGTTCACAACAAAACACTCACTTTGTTTTAAAGTAAGAAAACGTTCCATAATCTGTATCAAAGTTGTTGCAAAGCGTGAACCTACGTGAATAAAAACAATGAATGGATACTGCGAGAGAAAAAGCCTTGGGGCTTGGCTCTTATGAAATAACTTTAGAAGACTCATTTTGTCAGACGAAGATATTACGAAAAATGGCTTTTGTGGAATGCTACAGTAATAATTGTATATAGATGACCAATTAACAGCACAAAATAAGTTTTCCATTATGTACTAAAAAAGATAATCTGGCTTAAAAACGGCTAAGATACAGCAAAAAACCGCCAATAAGCCGATTTTTTTGGAAAAACGTGACAAGTTTTATTTGAATTGAAAAAAATTATTCAAAAATAGTAAGAATCTATAATAATGTCGGTGAATTGACACGATTTTTACATCAAATTATTGGTAAATATACCTCAGTCTATTTCCATAAGAATTGCAAAAATATCAAGCAAGCAAACAGACTGTCTTTAAAACCGATTTCTTAAGGGGAGGGTTCTTACTAAAAGGAAGATGTACCACAAATTGCATACAATCATAATGTTATCACCTCAGGCTAACCAAAGAAACATAGCTACGAAAACTGAACTGATAATACAGTAAAACCCCGCAAAGAAGAACTCACTTTTTTAAACAGACTGAATAGGTTCTTATCAATGTCGTAATTTTACCATTTTCAGGGTGAGGTTCTTATGAAAATGATATATATTGCTTCTTGATGTCAAATCCCAATCATATTTATATAATATCATTAATTTTAGTTAATTTTTTTGCTTAGTTTTAGATTGCCGTTAGTGTTATTTCATATACTCTTGTAGCTAGCTATTAGTTTTTACGACCATGTACTATACACATCATAGTGTCTTGAATTTGAATAAATAAACAAAAGTTGTGGCAAGCGATATGAACTGACACTTCTCCGGGCCAATAAGGTAACGACGAAATTGACAAGAATATCACGAAGCGAATCAGATTACAATTTGGAGCAAAAATGTAACAATTCCTAGCACCCATGGATTGTAATTTTGATACGCAAGATATCTGATATGCAAGAAGATATTGTGTGCAACAAAAGGAAATCTGTGGCCGACAAGCGAAAGACCAATAACGCCTTGTAGCGGTGAAAGTGGCTGAGGGAACATAATTTCCTTATTGAAATTCAACTCTTCAAAGATCAGGCCTCAATTTGCGAAACAGAAGTAAGAAAATGGATTTAACATTCGCAAAAATAATTCTTTTTTTAAGATGATTATGGTTAGTGATAGAACATCGTAATATAACAAGCATGAGACTAACTGTGACAAGATGTCATCAACAAAATAACCAGTTTTTATTTTGAGCAAGCAATGTTCGTTTTTGTGGGTTTTGCTAATCAGTTAGTGTTAAAAAAATGCTGTCGTTTTTTATTTTCATGTAACCCCGAGAATAGTCTACACATTTTTAAAATGAGAAACTAAACTCTGAGGTTGGTACTAAGGCCTATTAAATTTTCTTGATCTGAACAAATTTTAGTACCAAAAGTTCGTTTCCAGTGCATTTCTTAGTTTTCGAATGTCTAAAGTAATTTCCAGTTGCCTAGTTGGTTCTCAGAAAACGTATTGACAGTCATTCGGAGTTTATTGGGTGCAAAGGGGGCAGGCACAATTGTTTTGATGAAATACGTTTGAGCAAGCAGAAAAATTTCCTAAAGTTTCTAAACTATTTTAACTCACAGGACTCTCATGCACCATTGACACAAGTTTCTTAATTTAAAAAAATTGCTGGCCTACGTATTCTTATTTCTAAGCGCTATTTTATCAAAACAAACGCGTTACTCATCTTTCATAGGAAGTTTCTAAATTAGAAATGAGAGTCGTTTAGGGGGAGTGCATGTTCCCTTGTTCCCTTGCTGGAATTATAAATGTTCCCTCTCTGTTTTGTAAGAAAAATCTTACTTAAATTAGATATTCGTGATTGCTTGTGTTCCCTTATTCCAAGTGACCATCCATGTTCTCCAGGGTACTTGTTCCCTCGTTTCTTTCTAATTCAAGGCATGTTCCGTCCACTGTTCCCTGGTACCCGTAAAATATCCCCAGAAATGGTTTTATCTAGCATAGGTTTTCTAAACATCTAATCATTTGTAAGAGGGTCTAGATGGGGTTTAGTGCTAAGTGTTACTGGTTAGTTTTTTATACTGTTAAGTGTTATAGTTGCAAAAATATATAGTTAACAGTTATTTTAAAATTTCTCTAATAAATGTTTGAAAACCATTTCAGTGCCCTAGAGAGCTCGATTAGAGAAGTAAAATTAAAATAATCAATGTTATGTAAAAAAGCAGGAAAAATAACAAACAAAGAAGCAATTTTCACGAAAGGTACACTTCTCCGTGAAAAAGTTTGTAATGTTAGATGTTAGAAGGTGAAATATTTTGAAGTTAACTGCTATGACGGGGGGGGGGGGGGGGGGGGGCG
>JAYJMH010035922.1:0-16055 GCA_036873815.1 Phacellophora camtschatica
ATTTTTACAGATTTTAGTTACCGGCCCCATCAAGATAAGCTCTGCTTTTCTTGGGTCGAATAGTTTGCAGCAGTTTTTAATATTTTAATTGTTGCTTTCTATGAATAAAATTGAATTGAATTGAACAATAAATTACATAATTATGGATTTCAAAACCAACTTCTGAGTTGTAGTTTTTTAAACACACTGTGTTTCTCACATCCGATGAGAAAAATTGTACTAGTCTTGACAAATATGCTTTGTGGTTTAGCAGTATGCATCAGAACCTGGTCACTCATAAAAGTGCCAAATCTCAACAAGTTTTATACTGCAGAATATGACAAAACGTGACTATTAAGTCAGCCATTTATCTGCATAACCGTGTAAAGAGAAATGTAAGAATAGTCTGGCAGCATTTGGTTTAGCCGGCCGCCATAACTTCTGGCTCCAATCACAGCGCTGCATTGTGGTCACATGACAATTTGTCATCTGTTGTTAGATTATTTCCATTATTGTAAACCGAGGCTCAATGTTCACATTTTGCGGACCAATTGATTTGGTTTTTTCAATTGCACTTGAGTTCAGTCCACTATTTAGACGTGGTCTTTTTTGAGAGCGCGGTTCATAAAAAAGGCCAGCTTTTTACTGTATTGCTATAAGTCGTATGTTGGAGCGAAAGCGACAACTTCGATGATTGTAGTAAGTCTTTTAATTATTTTTCAATTGTTTTAACTTTTTCTATTCCAAAGGTTCCCAGTGAAATAATCAAAGCATATCAAAAGTTGTTTCTCTTTTTCTAGGTGGACCTATTTTATGATGGATGCGTCATAGTTGAACTAAGAGATTATCGTCGAAGCCCTCAAAAAACTCAGAATGAGATAACTTATTTTCTTCTCAAGCCAACTGCGCAGGTTTGTAAAAATTGTTATCTTTTCTTTTGTGGTTGGAAATACACAGAATATGTTTCAAGCCCCGGGTCACAATGGTCTGATTACTTCAGACCCACCTTAATCAGATTACTTCAGACCCACCTTAATCGCACGTCACCACTCTCCACGGCTCATAGTAACGGTTATCAGATCTGGCAAAGAGCGAATCGAGACTTGTGCAACAAGTCTAGTCTCACAACTGATCAGATGACCAGGGTACATACTGTACTTCTGATTGTTGCATTTTCATTCGCAGACAATTGTACGAGATGTCAATGCATTGATGAGTGACCCAAAATGGACAATGGAAGACAAGCTTCAACTGGAAGCTGACATGGTTCTTGCTTTAAAGCCACGTCTTTGCTTGGACCCCTCACCCGAGGTTGTGCAATCTGCCAACCGTATTCAGTACGAGGCGAAGAAACTCAACAATCGAGCCTTAAAAAGGTATTCAATGTTGTTTTGTAATTTTAAAGACTTTTTAGGAGCTCTCTTTTGATTTATTCAGACTTGAATCGTTTTATTTAACTGATTTCAATTTTCTGTTTGAAAATGTTAGAGCACGGAAAGGTCTAACATTTTTTGTTTTAATTTAGAATTGTTTTTGTAAACTGAGTTCAATTTTAGGGCCATGAAAAGGTTTGCGCAGTCAAGTCAGAGAAAATCATTCAAAGTTCAGTCTAACGCATCTCCCCAACCATTTCGACTGTTCGATTTTCTTGGTAAACATCGCGACAAGAGGCTTGCACAATCGCATCACAATAAGCTGAATCGAACAACACAGAATATCGACATGTGGAAACAACGAACGTTACAGCTCCATGCTCCAGCAAAAATTGACGTAAGGATACTTCATACTTACCAAAGTATAGACAATTTAAAGAAATAATTGTTGTGATGAAGATATAAGTACTGAAGGAAACCAGTCATATGAACAGAGGCGAATTTTGTAACAATACACACTGGTTTCAAAGCGATTATCCCTCGAGAACGAAATGAAACTTTCTCAACTGAAAAATTAAAACATCTCATCTGCAACATTGTTTGTTTTCGTTTTCCTATTGAGAGAGGTTTGTTTTGTTCTCGGGGAATAATTGCTTTGAAACTATAGTGTTTTAAATTCACAATTGTTACTATCGTCTCTGCCAGTCATGTGATAAATGTGAAAACTGCAGCACTGTTTCATCCAATTTAGAGATGAGACCATTCAAAATATTGAATTTCCCATTTTATTTAATATTGATCATCAGTTGGCTTGAGGAAATCTTTGAATAACTTTGTAATGTAACTTTGTACGCAGAGAACAAAACAGTTTCTAATAACAGAACTAATTTTTACCAGAGTTCTTCCTTTTCTGTTAAAAATGAATTTTCTTTTGCACATGCAACTTTACTTTTTCAAGTTTTTCTCTTTTGGAGAACTTGACTCTTTCCATGCATCTCTTTTTTAATGTCATGTTTAACTTGCAAAACTCGCTTTGGACTGTTTTTTAAAAATTAAATTACTCATTTTGAATTTAAGATGACATTATGTCACATGTAGTTTGGGACACTACATCGTTGCTGTATGTCAAGAACTCATGAAGCTCCTTCTTGCACCATTGTTTTCTTTTCTTCTTTCATTCTGACCACCGTCCATTGAGGTTTCCTTAATAACTGTACGCTCAGAAAATAATTCTGGTGTACATGAAAGTAGCTATGGCGAGTAAGAAATTCTTAATTTTAGACTTTAGCCATGTCATTTTTGCAAGGATTCTGCGAAGGACAACTACAGCAGAACCCCGCTGTTAAGAAACTGGATATTTCGCTTAGCCTCATTGTTTATCAAATTATTCTATTGTTCTTCTACTGTTCTCCTAAATATTTCAAGCCTCATTTTCTCAATTTGCAGTTTCTTTATAGCGGAATCTACTGTATTAAACCCTGCGGAGGAGTGTGAACAATCCATCACGAGGACTCTTTTTGGAAACATTTTCATTTAATTTATAATTTCTTGACTTGCTACACCGAGAGCGTCGTCATTTCTACACTACTAACAATAAACAATGACAGTAACAGTAAAGATTCGATTAATCTAAGCTACTAACAATAAACAATGACAGTAACAGTAAAGATTCGATTAATCTAAGCTACTAACAATAAACGATAAATTAAATCCACCATGAAACGCCATTAAGCTAAAAACTGAATCAAATTAAACTAAAAACCGTTATATTGAAATTATGTAAATGTAAAAATGTAAATATGTAAAAAATATGTAAATATCAAAATAGTATAAAATAAAATAAAAATTGTACTTCTTTACCTATCGTTTGTTTGTTTGTTTTTATTGTTGCTACGTTTTGACCATTTTGCAGCTCTAATTCGTGCATTTATCTCATGTCTCGTATGTAATTTCGTGCCACTAAGAATAACTAAGATTGTCCTTTAACGTTGAAGGTGAACACTTACTCGAAGATGCACGATCAACCGAAATACGTCACAGACAGCACTCCGGAAAAGATTCAAGAGATTATTCTCGAAGGAGAAAAAACGAACAATCGGGCTTACTATTGCAAAGTAACGATCTTGAGAAGGTCTTCCACGGGGGAATATCTCGGTGAGTTATACCTTGAAGAGGACGGAGGTGGCGAAGAAAAAGGGAAGAAAGATGGTCGAGCTTGCAGGTACGTTTAACCCCCGGATGTAGTCGTGATTAACAGGTCAACTCTATTTGAGCTTTTATATTGCAGGGGGTAGCACAAGCAAACTAACTCAAACTATCTCATATTCAAACTTCTTAAATAAATAAGAAATTTTCTTTGTTTTCACCCCTCTGAAAAGGTGACGCTTTACGTTGTTCAGAAATGGGCCATATGCTCTTGCCAAAGGTGATAGATAAAATGTAACCGACTTGGCTACACTTTGGGGAAGATTTTTTACTTGAGGCTCATTTCTCGAATTTTTCATTTTGTCTGTCTGTGAACTTAAATGAATTGTTTTTCGGCAGTATTTATTATATTGTTTATTTTTACCCATGTTCATGAAATTGTTAACACGTGTAAGACTCTTAAATTTTTCAACAGAAACTTTTAAACAGATTCTGTCACGGTAAAAGTTATTCTTTACTCGTTAGAAAAATTAATGTTTTTTCTGACACTTACTTCATTTTTTTACGCTATGTTTTTATGTTTTAGAAATTTTTATGCTTTTCATTTGTAGATTGTAGTTTCTATATTTATTTATTTTAATTTCAATTTTACTGCCCGGCTCGTTAAGGTGTGCTTTCTCTGGATGGTATAGTAAGCATACTTATCATATACCTTGGATGGGGGTGACCCAAAGAAACTATCTCCGGTTGCAGGGCTGTAGTTCGAAATTCGTGTGGCTACAAATCTCAAATTGTGCTCAAACGGACGTCTAAGTGGCAAACTTAGAGTTTGAGATATCACCCAATCGTCTGCAATTACGTTTACTTGTTCAAAACTGGAAATTAAAATTGCCCTCATTCGTGAGCTTTTAAATCAATTTGAAGGAACGCCATTCATTTCCAGTCATTGTTTTGACATTAAAACAACCTGGTTGCTCCAATACTGATTTGGGAGTTTGATTACTGAAGCTTTTTAAATTTTAAACTTCCAAGTCGCCAAAGCAAGCAGGTTGTTTCAAAACATCAACTGTGAATAAATGATGTTTCTTTAAATTGATATGAAAGCTCACAGATTTTTGACGAGTAAATGTGGTACAATATACCATTCCGGAATACAATATGGAATACAATATACTATTCCAAAAAAGATGACAGAAGGGGGCTTTTTCCTGAGATTCGTTGCGTTCGATGATCGAACGCCTATAGAACTGGTATTGATTCATAAATTGAACGCAATGAAGCACGGGAAAAGCCCCTTGCCGCCATCTTTTTCGGAATGGTCTATTGTAATCCATAAGAATTGATTGTTTGATTGATTTATCGTTCAAATAGGTTTTTATTAGGAAACAGAATTGCCGCTCAACGTTACCTTCAGCAGTTTCAAGAACTTTACACTGAAGAGGGTCGAAAGTCAGTTAAAATATCGACATTTGTTGCAAACCAGCAGCAGCAGCAACAACAGCAATCCCAACAACAACAGCAGCAAGCGCAAACACAGCAACAAAGTCAACAACAGCCGAGCTCAGGCACTAACTCGACAATTACATTAACCCAAAGTCAGTCAGGTAATAAATATTAATATTGTATGTTTGTCTCTCAAGTATATAGGGTCGTTACTTAATGTTAAGAAAAACGGCTTTAGAAACCCTTCAAATTGTTTATAAAAATTGAACAGCTATGCCAAAGATAGTCAGTTTCATTAAAGACTGTAATATATCTTGATGAAAAAGTTAAATATTACGTGGAATCGTGGAATCAGGCTTAGATTTCTGTTCAAGACGAGTTCAAATATGAGCACGAGTCAAAAAAATTGAATTCAGGTGTCATAGAATTGACTTATGTCAAAACTTCTCGCGGGAGATCAAGAAGTATATCTTGTCAGAAAAGCAAACGAAAGACTTAAAGCTGTAAATGGTTTTATCGTAATGATAGCGAAAGGTCTTGTTCAACATAATTATTTGCATTGTTTGGATTTGAGTTTGGGTTCATAAACACAATCAGTGTTTCTGCAAACTGACTTCAGGAATCTGTCTTTGTAAAATCGTAATCGTTGATTTTGTTTTGAAATCTAAACATCCGGCTAATAATGAATTTAACAGCCAGAACGACGACAGCATATTCATATTTTATAGCATTGACTTGATATTTTCAAAATTTAAACCGGCACCAAGAATATGAATAAATTAATACCAGTTTAAATTGTGCATGTATTCAACGAAGCATGCTCTCCCACGAAACAAAAATAAACATATCTTCACTGTGTTTTTAGGAACATCAAATCAGCAATCCAACGATCAAACACCAAAGGCCACTTCACAGTCTTTGGCAAATGCTATATTCACTCAAGGCAATACTTATATACTGACAAACGCTATTGGTGTGACGCCTCAATCAGTCACGGTGGGATCATCCACCATTCCATCAGGTGCGAGTCCATCGACGCAAGTGCCGAGCAGCAGTGTCCCGATGACTACATCTTTTACCCTAACAGGTTTGTTTTGACGTTTTTGCGCTCGGATTTATTAATGAATGGCAGTTGAATTATATCAATTTTTTCGTTTTTCAGAGGACAACAACACCCTACCAATTAATTTTTTTATGATATATAACTCGTTTGCTACGAGAAAATGTTCGTAGTTGGTCGGAAAAAGCTGAAGTTATTCACCTCAAGATATAAACTCACACGGAAACATCTGAAATAAGTTAAATATTTTGTCTGAATTTTAGAATTCCATATCAGTGGGCTTTTGGCGTTACCGGGTGAGGGTAAAAGACTTATTTATAATCTTAAAGATTGTTTTTGTTGAAGGTCATTGAAATTAGCATAGCCAAACTTGCAATTGCATCTCAAGTTGAGTTAAATTAATTATCCTCCATTACTGCCCCCGCACAAGTTCAGCAACTTCTAGGAGTACATTCAGGCATTTTAATAATAATTAATAATATATTCCTCCATGATTAATTATTATCCTCCATTACAGGCATAATAATAATAGCTCAAATTGTTTAAATTCAAATTCAAATTCAAATTGAGTGTACTTTAGCAATTGTCAACATTCTCTGTTTTTCAAACGTGAACTAGATAGTTTCACAACATCAATCTTGTCATTGATGAGAGCAAATTAAGAGTATCGTGCAGATAAGTGTTTGGCCTAAGTTTTGTAGTTCAGTTTGATTTGTGTTCTGCCAGTATTTCAATGATGTGTTTACAACATACGTTCCATTGTGTGTTTTATTTATGTCATTTTTATGTTTAATGCAAATCGAGCTGTATCAATACTGCATCCAGTAAACTCGAATGGCCTCTTTCAACCGTTTTGATGATGGCTGCATTCAAGATGGCTAGCAGTGGCGAGCTTGAGGACGAGATTCAGAATGCACAAGACATCGACACAAAGAACACACACACAATAGAACCATAGTCACAAGAATTTCTTATGACTATGGTGGAACAACACACATTTTAAACTATACAACTATAAATTTAGTCAAACATGTATGCTTGAACTTTTCTAATACGAACTCGCTGAACTCCAACTCCTGGTTAGCTCTAACCGTTTTAATATCCCTTGAGAGCTTTCAGTGTTGATTTAGCAACTACGATTATCTCAAAAATTCGCTATCTCAAATAAATTTAACTTCTCTTGAGCGTTCGAGTCAGAACAGAACAGTGATCAACCTTCCTCCGAGCGTAAAATTTGATTTTTAGAATCCTTCCTCATTAAACAATAGAAAATAGGCATCGTGCGACCCCAATGTTTTCCTAACTCTGTTCATCTGTATCTTCCTACTGCTCTCGTTTAGACAGATTTATAACACTACTAGTTTCTGAAATTGAGAGAATTGTTTCATTTTCCGAAGCGCGGATGACCTTTTAGCTCGTTTTTCAGCTTCCGGAAATCCATACTATGTTCCTGCTTCAGGGAGTTCGTTCGTCGCATCCAATGCCAAAACGATATCAGCAAAGTTTGGAAATCTCAGAGCAAGAGCTTTGGATAACACTAGTAATCAGTCCAATAACGTCCAATTTACGACAGCATACATACAGGTAAGAAATTGTGTTTGTGCTGGTTATAGTAAGAGGCTGCCACTAAAGCTAAGCGCACACGGGCGACTTTTGTGTTTCAAACGGGCGACATTTGTGTTTCATACGGACACACGCAAAAACATTTGTGTTTCAAACGCAAACACATTTGTGTTTCAAACATAAAAACATTTTCATACACAAAAACAAAAGCAACTGTACCCACTAGAACCAATATTTTAAGAACCAATAGTTTATTTTTAGCATAAGATTGTTTGTTTTTGAAACACAGAATTTGTTTAAAACACAAAGGTTGCCCATGTGTGAAGAATAAAAATATTTATTAATATTTTGGCAAATATGATTGATATAATATACAGTAAAACCCCACAAACAAGAGCCTACTTTTTTCCAAACAGACTGAATAAGCTCTTATCAACGTGGTACTATTATCATTTTAAGAATGAGGTTCTCATCATAACGGTATATATTGCTACTTGATGCCTAATCCCCTAGCATTTGTTTAAAAAAACATTTAACTTTATGCTGCCAACTTTTTTAAATTTACTAGTGCGCTTTTAAATGACATTAATGAATTTATATGAATAAGGTATGAATTAAAATACAGGTATGTACCATTTCATAAGAACATAAAAATATATAAGTCCGTTTTTAATTCTTATCTTTAGGCGCCTTTTTCAAAAAATACAGTCTGTAGGCTCTTGTTTTTCAAGGTTCTTGTTTGCGGGGTTTTACTGTATGTGATATGCTGCTGGTGTGATAGAAAATTCTTAATTATTCACTGGCATTATTAGAAATAATTTCCATTGAACTTGGTCCATTTTTGCCAAAAATCAGTATGGAGTTTCTTATAAGTCAGTTTCTAAGTGGAGGCTTTTAACATTATATTTTAAAAGTATTTTATTCCTCATTTTCTCAAATTTGTTTTTCCATTTAATTACTTCTAATTTAAATAAAAAATCATTATACCTTTTGGGATAAAAAACAGTAGCAACTTAACAATATTTTCTTCCAACAGCCCGTGGTCTCGGGTGTGCAATCTTCAGTCGCGAGTCAAGGTATCACAGCTGTCCCTATCGTTGGAACAAATGTCAGCATTGTGCCAGGAAATATTGGAGCACAGTTCATCTCCGGTGGTGGAATAAAACCTGGAACTCAAAATATACGACCTGCTGGTCCATCGATAACGATGCTCCAGGTACATGACTTAAATATGAATGAATATTTCCTGCGGTGGAGGGGGGTGCATTGGGGGAGGTTTAGACTCATAACCAGTACGAGAACAACTTTGGAAAATGCACTTTAGAAGGCGATTTTGCAAAAGAAATAGTTTTATTTGTAAACCTTGTATTCTATTTTCGCAATGTCAAAGGTTCTTGGTAGATAGGTCTTCTAACTGTCGCCATAATTTAGCCAATTTCTTCTTCTTCTCGGAGTCTTCAGCTTGTTTTCCAAAAGACGAAGAAACATTCACGTTGTAGATTTGAAAAGAACAATGTTCTGATCCCCGTGGAAACAATATTTTTCACAAGTCTATTCTTTGAATTTTAATTATTTTCCATATCTTACTCGTAATCGTTCTCGTTCTCGTTCTGGATCTAAACCTCACTATCACCTCCAAGTGTACGGGGATGATGTGCTTATAGAAATATACTAATCCTCAAATATTATCGGTTGGTATTTGCGAAAAAGTTTCACCAATCAATTCAACATATTTATGATCATGTGATAAACATTCTACAATATAATTGGTTTATCTCCAAATGTAAACATTCTCATGGCAGACATGACGAAAATTTGCTCTTAAAGTACACATTTCAAAGTAACTTGTTAAGAACTATTATTTGTCATATATGTAGAGATGTTGTTGTCCCTATCCCCATCATGATTTAATATCTACCAGCACAAGGAGGGGCCCTTGAAAATCAGTTTTCCAAACTGAAGGTGAAAATGTGAAATAAATATAAAACAAGAATTTATAACAAAGATTAAATGCACTGAATGATATAATTCTGCTGAATGATATTGTCATATTATTTTAATTGTTATCTCAGCAATCTGCCGGGTCGCAACAACAATCACTGCAGGTTGGGCAACAAAGACTACAAGCTCAATTTGCGGTAAGTTTAGCATCATCAGGAATTTCTCGTTTTGTCAACTTGACGGTCTTATTTGACGGAAATAGTTTTAACAAATAGTTTGTAGGATAAGTTCACTTTATTTTAAGGCTTTTTTGCATGAGCAGATGTATCTGGCCTCCCTCGTGTTTAAATGGGAAACCGGGTAGGCATGAAATTTAGCTTTAACTTGTGTTGGTCATTACTGTCTGGCTTGTTTGTCTTTCAAATGGAAAACTTTTTTGTTGCAAAGGAATTCAGCTGCTGACGGATGAAAGGAAACCAAATCTTGACTTGGAATGATAAATAACTTAAATAGAATTAAATGAAAATAAAATCTCAAACTTAAGCTACAATTAACTTAAACTCGTGGCATACATCAGAATCTGTTTACTGAATGCTTTTGCAAATATTTAGCCTATGTAACATGTTACCAGGTTCCAGGTGGCCTGTTGCCTATCTCCCAAATGACCAGGGTGGCTGGAAACGCAGCTCAACAGAAAGGCCAACAACTTCAACCTGGCATGGCCTCCGTAATGGTCAATGGAAAGCAAGTAATGGTGCAAGGACAGACCGCCATGATTCAAGGCCAGCCAACATTCATCCCAAGTCAGACGCCAATTCTCCAAGGACAGACCACTGTTTTGCCCAACGGACAGACAGCTATTATTCAAGGAGGCTCTTTTTTCTTGCAAGGTCAACCAGGACAATCACTTGTTGCAGGCCAGGGTCAAGGGCAAACGGTCATGATACAGCAAAGTCAAGGTACACATCAAGGAACGATCTTGTCGGGTGAGAAAAACTTAAACTAGTTGCCACATTTTTGGGCGAGATATTTTACGTGTCTAGCAAAAAATCATTGACACGATTAACATGAGCTTATAAACAGGCTGTTTCTCAATAAATTTGACAGTCCGTTCTCGATGAATTGCAGTTAACAGTTAACATCCACTATCTGGAATGCTCACCATCACCATCTCCACCATTCGCCATTTGGAACAAAACACCTTTTCGCTAGGCAAATTTTCACTGTACTGGGTGACCCAAAAGTCTCTGTTTGCAGTGCTGTAGCTCGAAATCCAAACGAAATCAAAACAACTTGCCTGCTTGGAAGTTTAAAATTTGAAAAATTCATTCATCAAACCCGCAAGTCGGTATTGAAGCAACCAGGTTGTTTTAGTGTAAAAATGAGGACTGGAAATAAATAGCGTTCCTTCAAATTGACTCCAAAGCTCACGAATAAAGGAAATTTTCGGCAATTTTAATGTGATCGCAGATGACTGGTAGATATCCCAAACTCTAAGGTTTGCCCGTCGGCCGCTGTTTTGAGTTATTAGCCTCACGGATTTCCAGCTAAAGCCCTGCAAACATAAATATTTTTGGGTCACCCGGAATAGTTTACTATACTCCCTTTCTCGAATATTTGCCATCCAATTTTTGTTTCCCATACGTAACGACTCAAAGTGTTATTAGGCCGGACTTACTTTCTTCCTACAATAACAGCTGAGCTTCATCTCTCACACAAGTATATAAATTAATTTAGGTGTGTTGAATGGTCGAAAAATTACAATATTGAGTGTAGAAAAATAATGTGAACAAATTCAGAGGGAGTAAAATTTTATTTTGTACGTAGGTCAACATCAGAACCAGAATCAAAATACTGTGGTGCAGGGCTCTTCGTTGCAAGGTCAAACAGTGCTGATTCAAGGTGGTGGTCCTGGAACACAAGGGCAAACGTTCATGTTGCAAAACACGGGGCAACAAGGGGTCTCACTCATCACAACGAGCCTTTCGCAAAGCTCTACAACGCAATCAATACAGATAGTTCAACAGCCACAGTCAAAGATGAATCAATCACTTCAAGGTATTTAAACAACTTTTAAGTCCTTTGAAGGTTTCATTTTCGGGGATTGCAATTGATTTTCTTGGGAGAGGTTTTTCTTTATCTTTATACAGGGTGTCCCAAAAAATCATTTCATTGGTTTTGCTACTTTGTTGCAAAAGCGTGAGTACGAATTTATTTTCGTCAGTGACGAGAATAGAAAAACAGAATGCTGGACAGGTGGAGTGAGCAAAATCAAAATGGGAATGAAATACGTTTCAAAAAGCCCGTGGTACGAACCTCCATGTGATTACTTGTAATAGAAAACCTGATAAACTAACGAACAATTAGAGACTGAATTTAGGGAAATTGCAATTATTGAGATGTTGTCGATACTCAATATTTTGAAAAATACAAAAACAGAACTGTTCGTCATTGAATAGTTTTTAGGTCTCTTCTAAATCTTTTAGTCCTTTTCTAAGTCTCTTAGTCTTTTCAGAGCTGGACTGCCTTTCACTGCCTCCTCCTCCAAAACCATTGACTGTGAGCTGTTCCTATCAAAACTGTCAAAGTGGAGAAGTTCCTTCAAATCTTGAACTTTGCGAAATGCAAAGAATTCTTGAATGCATTTCTTTCAAACGGAAAAATTCCTATATTTTCCCTGCTACATTTGCGTTTACGATCAATGAGGTCTGAAATTGTTCGTTAGTTATCAGGCTATCTATTGCTAGTGATCATAATTATCTATTGCTAGTGAGTTTTGTATTCGCAGGTTTGCAATAAAGTTACAAAACCAATAATGTAAGGTTTTTTCTGTACACACGGTACAAGGTTTGTGAATTACTGCAATCAAATTGATGTAATTTAGTTTTGGAAAAGCATACTATTTACATTTGGTGAAGTTCATGATTCAATTTTGGTATATCTCTGTTAACATGGGATTCTTCGGGATATCTCTGCCAAAACCTCATCACCATGCCCTGACATGGGAATGAACTATTTAATGGAACTAAGCACATTAAATTCCATTATTTAATAGCTATCTTGTTGATAGTTTTAATTAGATCGAAAGAGCAGACAAAATGTTTTGCTTCAGAGAGTTTTTGGTTGTACTAAAGTCGCGTCAATTGTTTTCGATTGGATATTGATCTCTAGATATATGACAAATAACAACTGTTATTGCAATGTTACTGCAATTTCGTTCTCGAAAATTTATTCTGGATTGTGAATTTTAAGAGGGAATACTCTTTGTCATGTCTGGAGATGGTTTGTTGTATTACCTCGAATATAACATCGGCCTTCACTGTCATAGATTATGATCTACGGTAGGCCTTTCAATTGATGGTCCTTGTTCATGGTCTATATAATGACACACACCATCTCCAGACTTATGACAAATACCAGATTTACAGTTCGTTTTAACACGTTATTTTTAATTCTGCCTTTGAATAACAAATAATCTTTGTCATATATCTGGTGTATTACCTCAATTAAACACCGACTTTGATCTTATTCAGGAAATGCAACGCCTGCATCTTCAACGTCCACTGCATTGTCAGCATTAACATCTCAAGTCAACCTCATTCCAGTGCAGCAAACGCCACAGCAACAACAACAATATGGTACACAAATGCTGCAATTCTCGCCGCAAACACCGCAGCCAGCTAAACCCACGCGAAGGAGAAGTAGTGGACAACCCCCTGGTGCGGGCGGTAAACGAAGACCAAATTCAGCTAATAAATAAAACAGTCTTCATTTTAAAGGTTTGACAAGAAACCTAACCCTTTACCGGCCATGGACACTCAAATCATTTTGAAAACATTTACACATTGTCGTGCATATGACCAGTTAAGGGTTAGAGTTTATTTTCTTTGTGATGTAAATAGACAGAATAATTTGTGAATAATGTTTCCTCAAGTAAAGAGTAGTAGTTACTATATTCACAGAGTCTCTGTTAACGTGCATTTTGTTACTAATTGGGTAAACATCAGATAAACGTCACTTTGATAAACAGGGACTCATAATCAAACAGCCAGAAAACTGAACTTGGATACACAAACTTTTTGGCGTGCATTGAAATGGGGACTCCAACTATTATAGGTTTTGCGGATTGCGGCTGAGGCTCAAAAAATTGTTTGGCAATTTTGTGGTAGATTTCAGCTCAGTATTTTGCAGCGTCCAGCGGCTGAGGCTCTTTTTTCTTACGGATAACGGCCAATATCTTTTTCTTATGGACAACGGCCAAGATTTTTTCTTGCGGATAACGGTCGAGATGTTTGTCTTAAGGACAACGGCCAAGACCTTTTCCTTGCGGATAACGGCCGATATCTTTTTCTTACGGACAACGGCCAATATCTTTTTCTTATGGACAACGGCCAAGATCTTTTCTTGAGGATAATGGCTTTTTTTCTTTTTTCTTCGGATGAAGCCAAGATCTCTGAGGTGTGCGGACAGCCTGCTCGCCAAACGACAGCAATAACATTGATCTCTTAGCTACCCAAATCGGTGGCAACGGTTGTTGTTATTTTTTCGGCTGAGCTTCGAATATTTTGGCTGATGTACACGCTAACGTTTTTAAAAGAGAATTCAAAGTAATTCCTGGAACCGAGCAAACTGGAGGCAGAAATCTTCAGGTTTTGAGTGTGTTTGATTATTGACCAAATTGACTTCCAATGGTCGGTGTTAGATCATAATTGAGACATTGACATACAATCATCTTTAGATATATGACAAACAGTAGTTGTACATTTCGTTCTTAAAAAGTTATTTTGAAATGTGTATTTTAAGAACGAATGATATTTGTCATTTACCTAGAGATGGTGCATGTCAACATCCCGACTACGATCTAACACTTCAAATCTGTCAAAAAACGCATGAAAACATGCAACTCCTGTAACAAGTCTAACGGTTGTTGATTATTCAGATAAAGGCTCAATGCGAGCTCTCCTTCGCAGAGGTATTGTCGCAGAATGCAATCTGACACCCTGACGTCATTTCGAATGGGGGAACTGGGCTCCATGGAAGCCAACGGAATTAATGTCTGGACACAAATCTTAACTAAGCCGAAGTTTCACCTCAGTCCCCTGTGCAATTTGAAGGCATGACAGAAAAAGTGAACCTCTCCGATGGAGATTAGCCACGTGAGACAATAGACTTCCCAAGAATGTTAAAAAACAACCCATTTTTAAAACGTGCCATTTATGCGGAAATACCATCGTTCACACAGTTTCGGAATTTACAAAGTGGCTTTTTGTGAAAAGGAACCATTTCGATTTCTAAAAATTAATTGTACTGCTGATTGAATTGAATTTTATATCAGCGATTTTACACATTTGCGTTCTCAGGAACATGACGTATTGCATAACAGAGATATAGGCCTAGGTAATTTTTATTTAGTGTTTTTATAATGCACGATCATATTTATTCGATGATTCTGGCATCCTACATTCTCAATTTCGTTTGGGGAACACAAGTATGCTTGGAGTTTGTGCTATACCACGTTTTACAAGATAAATGTTCAATCTTTGTAATTTTAATTCCCCTTTTATGGCCTCCTTCATTTAGCTCACTGATGGATACATCCTCAACCTCGTTCTAAAAGTAAGGGATACTTTAAAAAAAAATACCCATGGTATTGGTATACCTATGGCGCTTATATGACTTTTGATTGGTTGAAACCGTCTAGGCCCCATTCAGTCTTTCCCGCTCTTTTGTGAGAAGGTGACAGAGCACGTGATTACCATATTGATGTTAATTGGTTGATTGTATGATTGGCAAGTTCAGCCACGTTTTTCTTCATAATTGTCTTGCAATGAACCCTGAGTCTTTCACCGAGTTTTGAGTATAGTTTGACTGGGAGAAAAGGCGGTAAACATAACTGACTACAAGATGCCTTAAGCTAGTAAAAGGAAAGATCCCTTCGGGCTCCCTGGTTCAAACTAACAAGTAACAGTCGTGTTAACATTCCTTCAAAAGAATTGATAACATGACACATTCTAATGGGATTCGAATCTCGTTCGAATATACCAATTCGAGTCAAGCCTGCCAATACGGAATCTCTTCAAAGTTTCATCATACGAATTAATCGACCCTAGAATCGAGTTTATCATATCAAAAGATAGATCAAAAGTTTTAAAATTTGACCGTGAGCATCCTGTTTACCCCCTTAAATCATTTTTGCGGCCAAATCCCTAACACAATTTAAATCTTTTGAATCTCTATAAAATGATTATTACTTGTAACAGGCATGTGAAAATTTCTCTGTATATTAACATTTGCATGATACATTTGATTCTAGGGTTGATACCATTCACTCAAATTGGTGATCCAGTTTGAACTTGCTAAACAAATTAGCATAATCCAACAAAAAATATAGAGGTCATGGCATTAAGTGTTTTTTCTTCAGAAAATATCCTGTCCCTTAGAATGAGGCTAATACACTCTTTCCACCCATTGAACCCAGCCTTTTTTTAATCAGAGGTGAAATGAAAAACATCCTCCTCCACAGAAGTAAAAACCTCTTCCTCTGCAAAATA